>CM062867.1:6910343-7009052 GCA_031772225.1 Eubasilissa splendida
AGTATTATGTATTTAAAATATTATTACAACCGTAAATATTTATCGTTATTAAAATTTTACGATAAATTCACTGATTCTATTTTATGGGACTGCAGTGACCCTGCACACGCCCGCAGACATCGACCTATCAACCATTAGGTCCCGAACCAGAGCTACCAATAAACCATTAGCACCAGTGACGGACACAGCTCAAGCAACTAACGTCACTTCTTCGCAGGCCGTGCTATCACCAACGTCGCCATTCAGGAGCGTGCCACTCCAGAGTTTAACCGCGCATTTAAATTGTATTAATTCATCACCTCAATAACTGAAACCTTTGGGTGCTCTTTCATTTAAATACTCTGCTTTAGTTACAACAGACACCCTACACTGCTACATACAACCGACACGCGTAAGACAAAAAAAGGTCAGGAGCTTCTGTCTCACAGCATCATAACCTTCTGACACCATCTCACATCTATGCTGTTTCAAGAAAATGAATATCAAATTTAGTCCATAGATGGCGACAGTGTAGTTGTACTCGAAGTGTTTCCACATAGTAACATATATACAACTTCTACAATTTTTATAGATATAGAGTTTGAGTAATGGGTGAGAATGGTGCATGTTATATTTAGGAGAACACATTCTTATTGTGAAGTTGTAATTATTCAGAACATGGGTCTGTGATATTTTAAATATGAATTAAATATATTAATTAGAAAGATATACATATAAAATCAATTCTATCGAAAAATATTGTTGTTGCGCCACCGGGATTCGAACCTGGATCTCTTTCCTAACCGGGGAAGGTGCATTATCTAAGTTATCCAAGTTAAGTTCGAATTCCGGTGGCGCAACAACAATATTTTTCGATAAAATTGATTTTATATGTATATCTTTCTAATTAATATATTTAATTCATATTTAAAATATCACAGACCTATGTTCTGAATAATTACAACTTCACAATAAGAATGTGTTCCCCTAAATAATAAAGTCGTATCAATGTGTCCAAAATTTAATAAAAATGAATTGATAATTCTGGCGTCTGCTATCAGTTTACTCAAAGGTATTTGAGATTCTGTAAAAATAAGGTAGATGGCTCTGTCAAATAATGGAACGATTAAATGTATTAATATCAAAAAGGTAACATATAGGTTCGAAAATTGTCGCTAAAAGTATTGTCGCTGTAGCATATTTGGATAATGCACCTTCCCCGGTTAGGAAAGAGATCCAGGTTCAAATCCCGGTGGCGCAACAACAATATTTTTCGATAGAATTGATTTTATATCTTTCTAATTAATATATTTAATTCATATTTAAAACGTTATATTTGTTTAAAATGATCACTCAAGCCAGCCGAAGACAGGTTGTAAGCCCTGTAATTACCCATACTTCCATATCTTTCCATTAAATATAATAAAAATAGCTTAATCTCTACGAGATATCTATTATTTGTTATACATATATTTTAATTTATAGGTTACACTCAGGAAGAAAATACCCAGCTTATCTGATGCGCTTCCAGCGTGTTGCGCCTCTGACAGTCAGGGTATAAATTATGTACCATTAATATTATTAAAATGCTTTTATCCAAGATCTTGTCTACTGTTTGATGTCCATTAAACGAGATTATAAAAGCAGTGGCGTGCGTTAGGCACGGGCTTAAATTATGAAATTATTCTGTAGAAGTACAATGACGTGTATTGCCACTGGAGGATGTATTCATCTGCAATCTTTTAAATGCGTTTTGTTATACAATTTATTTTATGTTATTGAAATTTAATATTAAAGATGTTTATTTATTTATATTTAATGACGCTGATAGATAGTCTTAGTAAGACATTAAGATCCTTTCATTATTATTTGAAAATTCTTGCATTTAATTGCAATTATAAAATAATTCATCGTCAAACTAAATTGTTAATACAATGTAATAATGACGTATTCTCCCAGCAAGACTAAGTTCCGGATTTGTGTTCTGGCGGTAACTAAAAATTTTTCGACAATATTTAGTGTTAATTATCTCATTTCTTCAAATATCAAAGAACTATGATCTAAAATAACACAAAAATATGTTTTCATTAAATATATGTAATTTATATTTATGGGCTTAATATATTAAACGTACTCCATCCACTGCTAATAATATTAAAAACCCATTAACATATATTTCTTCGAACCCAACAATAATTTCGTTAAAAGTAATTCACGTCACAGAATTATGAGAAGCCAAACATTAGGTTGTTAATAAATAATTTATTTATACAAAATAAAGAATAGTGATTTTACTTAGCGCTGTCCTGCCCGCCTGAAAATACGTGTTTCACGATCATTTTAACCTTTACCATACCATAATATAAAATACCCTAACGCAGCCATGCTGTCAACTCGTGTTACCGTGAATAACAGTTGAAAAAAATGTTTTTATTAGCTTAAATGGCTTTAATGGAACGAATTTACTCTAAATACTGAGCATTCAATTTTGAATAAATTATTAATAATATAATTTAGACCATTCAATAAGGCCTATACAATGTGTCCTTCCTTCTTATCTCTCTTCGTTTAATTAGTGAGAAAGAGACAATTATATTTGTATGTTTGTTGTTCTTTTCACTGTGAAAATAGTGTGTGATCTCTGTCTTTCATATCACAAATAGTATTTTTACCAACGTATTAATTTTACAATGGATTGAATGGAAAAAATAATTGTTGTTTTCATAATTTGTTTTTCACTAGTCATTCCTGAGCGCTAATATTTTCTTTAGGATTATCTAAAATATGAATTTTATGTTGCATACATTTACCGAAATATTACAGGTTTAATTATGATGGTTGACCTGTGCTACTGTGTGATTTGGGAAGGGTTAAAGCACCACTTCGCCTAAACGTTGGGACATCAACGGTTCTTTTCGGGATAACAGACGAGGGATAATCGATAATTTTTTTAGTTATTTATTAAATTTAAATGTATTATGGGGTGCGCGCCCCTGGTGAATAGTAATTAAATGCGGATACGCCTCCAGCATGTATTATGCAAACTGATTCAATGAGGTCGTTCACCCCGAGGAGCCGAGGTGATAATTACGAAGAATATTGTTGTGGCAATTTGACCCCAAACAGTCGCAAGGTTAATTAATGAATTACTTTTTGGGCTAAACTACATTCACAGTCTGGGAAACTCAACAGGTCTATTATTCTTTAAGATTTTCCCACACAGACTATAAACGTAAACCAAGATGGCATGCACTGGTACCTACGTCGGTCTAGGTTTCCTCAAGGAGGCCAGAAGAGATATCAGTTTTATACATCATAGAAACGCGAAAATTCCTAAATTAAACATTAATTAAACAAATAATAGATAACTCATAGAGACGAAGCTATTATTTATTATATTTAATGGAAATATATGGAAGTATGGGTAATTACAGAGCTTACGACCTATCTTCGGCTGGCTTAAGTTATCACTTTATACAAATATAACGTTAACCATTCTCACCCATTATTTCATTTTTTTTTTAAATTTGTATACGTGTATGTTAATATGTGGAAACACTTCTGGTACCACTACACTATCGCCATCTATGTCAATAGTCACAAAGACGAAAGACAGGTTGTGAGCCCTGTAATTACACATACTTACATATATTTTCCATTAAATATAATAAAAAATAGATATCTATGCATCTTGTCTCACGCGTGTTGGTTGTCTGCTGTAACTAGAGTAGGGTATATAAACGAAAGAGCACTTACAAGGTGATAAATTAATACAATTTTAAATGCGCGGTTGGTTCGGACGGCCTGCAGAGAAGTGGAAATTCGTTGCTTGAGCAGTAACCGTCTCTGGTGCTAATGGTTATTCGCTGCTGCTCATTGGCCGTTCTGGTTCGGGCCCTAATGGTTAATAGGTGAGCCCTTACCCGGCAATGTTCTTTAGGATTCTAGAATGCAACTGAGCAAAATTTGTAATGGATATCATTTAATGCTAACTAAATAATGTTGTTTCACCCCAGGACTAGACAGATAGGATATAACGCCATTCTTCTGTCCTCGCACACCACTGTTGGCTTTATGATATTAATAGCTTCGTCTGTATGAGATATCTATTATTTGTTTAATAACAGTGCCTTTGTAGGTGAAAATCCAGTAATTGTGCGTTCTTGGACAAATTTAAATATTGCTAATCATTAATCAGTCATAAAGCCTTTATAAATATGAGTTTATTACAAATATTCTGATTTTTATAATCTATGTTCTGTGTCAAGACTTGACAAACTATGGAAAGACCGCGGTACTTCCAAGACGACGAAGATCAGGCTTGTAAAGTCCCTGGTGCAGTCTACATTTTTATATGGTGTGAAATCATCGATCTTGAAGGCAAGGGAGAGAAGACGGCTTGACGCTTTTGAGTTGTGGTGTTGGAGACACGTGTGGCGCATACCGTAAACGACGAGACGCACTAATGTTTAAATTTGCAGGAACTGAATATCAAGAACAGACTCTCATTTGCCTGAGACGAATTGTTAAATTTTTTGTTGTGTGATGGAACCACCCCTTGTACTGACAAAGTGAAAAAGGCAACTAGATGATATCTGCAGGATGCCGAGAAAAGTGAAGGAGCATAGTCAAGATGGTGGGAGTTCATATACTGAGTTTAAAAAGCAACGAAAAATCCATGTAAAGCGTGTCCGGTGGAAAATTTTCAAATTTAATATTAAATAAAAACTACAATATTATTCTCATATTTTATTTACATAAAATGGAGTTTAACGATGCGGATTTTAAACAATATCGTCTAAATGACGTCCATTTCTCTCAAAACACTCTTGCAATCGGACTCTTAAATTTGCGAACACGCGAGAGCAAAGCGTTAGTTCAATGGCGCAACTTCACGGTGGATATTTTCTTGTAGGGCCTGAATTGTTCAAGGATTTTTGCTGTAAACTCTCGACTTAAGGATCCATCCCTACAAAATAAAGTCGCACGGTGTAAGGTCCAGTGACCGAGGTGCCCAGGGCACTCCGTACTTGTGATTAATTTAATGGGAATCATTAATTATTGGCCAATTATCCCTCGGCCAGTAAATGCACAACACACTGTCGTTTTTGGACAATGCAAACGTTGTCAGGGCACCAGTATTTCATGTTCTGTTTATTAACATAGCCATCGATATGAAAATGGGCTTCGTCAGTAAACAATTGGTTTCCAAGCGTTCGTGCTGTTCCAAAACGTTCCAGCATCGTTCTCGCTAAGGTTTCACGTAAATAATAGTCATTTGGGTTGATAAACTTCACGATTTGCAGTTTGTATGGATGAAAATGTAGTTTATTTTTCAAAGTAACGTGCACTGTTGATTTTTTTATTCCAGTACAGGCTGCAATCTTCCTTATCGACTTACGCGGATTGCGCATCATTTCACGCCGAACTTGAGCCACGTGTTCTGGCGTCGCTGCTGGTGGACGTCCCTTCTTATCTGAACATTTGAACACAGTATCAATTAAGTTACGTGCTCGGCCCATTGATTACATATTTTTAATGTTTGATCACAATATACGGCTGATTGCAAATAGCGATGAATGCAATAACCGTAGTGTATAATATTTTAGAAGTAGCGAAGCATTTATATTATCTCTGTGAGTTAACAAGTTTCAAACATGATTGCTCGTATATGTCCTCTTAACCACACAACTTATCATCCCGCGGCTCGACTCATTAAACTCTCCTGCAAAGCTATTCCTGGAAGATGTGATTAGCAAGATAGATAACCGTCTGTCATCATCAGCTGCACAAGTGAGAAGTGGTCCGAAGTCTGGTTTGCGTATTAAAGCCGGAAGTGTGATAATTGGTTATGATAAATAATTCATTTTAATCCTGTGATAAATTTTTGGCATCGTATTTTCCTGTACACCTGCGGTACAGATGATAATAATAATAATTATTATTAGAAGAACACATTCTTATTGCGAAGTTGTAATTATTCAGAACAGACGGTCTGTGATATTTTAAATATTAATTAAATATATTAATTAGAAAGATATACATATAAAATCAATTTCATCGAAAAATGTTGTTGTTGCGCCACCGGGATTCGAACCTGGATCTCTTTCCAAACCGGGGAAGGTGCATAATCCAACTATGCTACAGCGACGATATTTTTAGCGACAAATTTTCGAACCTATATGTTACCTTTTTGATATTAATACATTAACATCTTCCCCGGTTCGGAAAGAGATCCAGGTTCGAATCCCGGTAGCGCAACAAGAATATTTTTCGATAAAATTGATTCTAATTAATGTATTTAATTCATATTTAAAATATTTTAATAATAATATTGGATAATTTTTATAGCGCCATTTTCATAAAAAATTTCACCTCAAGGACGCTTTGTATATAAACTGTTTATAGTCCTACATTATCTTAGTATTTTAAAATTATTTGAAACCTGTATTTCTTCTGCGCTTCGAGCTAGGCTTGTCTATCAGTCTCGGAGTTCTTTTGAATCTTTGTTCTAAGCGTCATATTTCTTTCACTCCAACACTCGGACACACGTTTCCTCTTAACTTTCGCGGTAACTGAAACACGTATATCAAAGGCATGCACTGCATACTAGCAAAAAATCTGTGCATTACTAAAAATTCTGAGAAACAAATATAAATTAAATAATCCATATGTTATAATTACGTTAGCGCACACGGTGCATCAGTACAATCAGTACCATCGGAGCGCTGTAATCTTCTACTGGGTTATTCTTCATTTATTGCTACTACAATTTCTACCCACTGTTTTAATTTATCGTTCTATTCAAACCATACAATTGCTACCTGCTGAATTTGAGCAGTCAGGTAGTGGATCAGCTGATCCATGTTGTATGGAGTCTTAACTTATGCTGTTTCCTAACATAATGATAGTTGAAAGGTTTTGAAATTGACTTAAAACATCTACTTCCTTATTTAATAATTCGCTCATGCTATACAGTTGCTACCTACTAGTTAGAAATGGATCTGCTGATATATTCTGTACGGAGTCCTTACTTACGCTGTTTCCCAACAGAATGACACTTGAATGGTTTTGAACTTGGTTTAGAGCATTTACTTCCTCATTTACAAATTCTCTCTATCGTTCTATTCAAGCCATACAATTGCTACCTACTAATTAAAAATGGATCAGCTGATACATGAGTCCTTACTTATGATATTTCCTAACAGAATGTCGTCGGTCAAACGAAAGTTCATAAACACGTGTACAATATAGCATACAGTATATTATATTATATCATGGTAACAGCATAACCCAAGCCTATATCTACTGCACGCCACTGGTAACAATGTAGTATTGTATATGTACATCTACAAGTTGATTAATATCTTTTTGGTGGCGATCGGGATCGTTACCAATCAGAAATGCATCGTTACGAAAATGATTTATGTCCAGTCTCCACCGAGACCTAATGTTGTGCTTTCATTTTTTCAAGTGTTGATTATTAAGTTCATCGTATGTGTGTTTATTTATTTATATATGTGTCTATATAACACAGTTATATAATTTATATTGGACTGTGTCTGTCTCGTTAGAAAGATCTGTGTTGATAGTTTATAAGCAGGCTACAGCAATTACAAGGTAGATATTAAATATATTATTTAGAAGAAATATACAACAAAAAATATTATAAAATTGATCAGTATGTTTGGGAGAGAACATCAATATTAGATCTAAATAGAATGAAAGGAATCAAATTTTATTACATTTTAAATTTCATTTGGTAGAAAACTCTGCATTATATTTTGTGTAGATATCAATTTTTAATTCTGATTAGCTGGTTAGCCAGAATTAAGACGATTAGTAAATAGAAAAAGGTCATCGCAGACCGTCTGTTCTGAAAAATTGCAACTTCACAAGAAGAATGTGTTCTTAAATATAAAAATATGAATTAAATATATTAATTAGAAAGATATACATATAAAATCAATTTTATCGAAAAATATTATTGTTGCGCCACCGGGATTCGAACCTGGATCTCTTTCCTAACCGGGTAAGGTGCATTATCCAACTATGCTACAGCGACAATATTTTAGCGTCAATTTTCGATATTAATACATTTAATCGTTCCATTATTTGACAGAGCCATCTACCTTATTTTTACAGAATCTCAAATACCTTTGAGTAAACTGATAGCAGACGCCAGAATTATCAATTCATTTTTATTAAATTTTGGACACATTGGCGGCGGCATCCCGGTGGCGCTCCAACAATATTTTTCGATAAAATTGATTTTATATGTATATCTTTCTAATTAATATATTTAATTCACATTTAAAATATCACAGAGCGTCTGTTCTGAATAATTACAACTTCTCAATAAGAATGTGTTCTCCTAATAACAATAAAAATATTAATATGTTTAATTAAAAAAGCAATATTATTTTTAATTAATAACCATAAGTGGTTTTACTGTCGGCCATGGTCAATTCAATAATATACGATTTCAAATGAGGGACTTATTCTGGAAACTAAAATATTACACACGGATAGAAAGTGTTTATGTACAGTTAGTTATTATAATAAATAACAAATGTTCTCAGGTTTTCACGGCCGTTCATGGCCTGATGATGGACCCCGTAATGAGATCCGAAACCCAAAAAAATGTACACAGAAAATAATTAATATTTTAATACACCGAATAAAAATACATTTTGTTTTATTTTCCAAAAATTATAATTATGCATAGATTTTCTAAATATATAAGTTTTAAATAATTGTAACTGATTATTTAAAATACACTATTATTAGGTACTCAGTAAAAAGAGTTAAATATTAACTTTTTTTTTTAAATGTGGTAAGTTTTCATTATTTTAAGTTGGACTCCTTTTTATTAATAATTTATTTAACTATTATACATATGTAATTAAAAATAAATACACTATAAAAGCACTAGGGTATATGCGTTCTATCCTCTCTGTAAATTTCTACATAAATACGGCGTTTATTTATTTAAATCAATCGATATAAATGTTCTGACCCGTTTAATTTAACTAGACCTAATACTATAACCGAAATCATTTAAAATAAAATTTAATACAAATTAAAAAAAAACAGTTTTTGATATACATATGTATAATAATTAACAATATATATTTAACTAATGTTATCGATACACAGAATTAACTTAGCTTTTTTATTAATCGCTATTTTTTGTCTGATATCCCGTAATAATGAATTATTTAACTTGCAATAAATAGTCCTGTAATTTGATTCACGTTCTAATTTTCAAATTTTAGTCATACATTTTATTGGAAAGAAGTGTCCCTTTGAATGTGTAAACAAAGAAATCTATTTTCATATATTTAAAAACATTGGAGTGCTGTAATTAATATGAATTAAAAAATAGTAAAATGATTTAAATTTTATGTAGGTATCATAATTATTTTATTTATTCGATGTTTCATTTGAAGTTGGATATTAAATTTATTTTGTTTGTTCTGATAGAGAAAAATAGCAAAAATGGCACGCTCGATAAAGTAAAGACATTAAACAGTGAAAATGCTGAAGAATAGCTTTTGTTGCCCGTCCTAGGACGGGGTTTAAACACTAGTAACATTGTTAACACACGATAATAAATTACTGGGCGACGAAGCGGACATATAATAATAATGGTTTCGCGGTTATTTTAACTGTTATTTAAACCGTTATTGTGATTGTGTTCGACTGTAGCAATGCTTGGTAAGTGATTATTCGTAATTCTTCGAGCAATGCCTGTTACACTGAAAATTCAACCTCCAACAGTTAAATCGTATTTAGCAATCATCGTTAAATCTTAGTTGAATAGTCACAGACAAATAAATACGTATACGTATGTATGTTTATAAATATTTTTTACCTAATTATTGATATTAAAACTCACCTTTATTCGCGGGTAAAACTTGTGGAGATATCTTCAACACAGCTTCCGAATGAACAGAATTTCAAATGCACAAATGACGCTGTACGGGTTACGCGAGAGGTTCCCGAGTAGCGGGCGGCGAGCGAGAGCGGTGAACGCGGCCGTTGGAGGCTATGCCGCTGTGACATTGACCTCGGGCGGATACCGGCGGTGGAGTAAGCGCGAAACCAGATCTCTCCGGGCTTATATACAGCCTTGAACGGCAGATGCCTCGCAAATTGCATCGGGGGAGTCCTCCTCAAACTGTCGGTAAACAATTTTTTTTAATTACTGTTTATATACGTGTACAGTACCTGACCTAATGTATCTAATAATATATGTAATTGCATGTCGTGGCTATTGGATCTGTTAGTGTTTAAAATACTTCCAAAACCATACTGTAATACATGCCTACCGCCCAAATTAAACATGTAATATTTCGGTTAATATACGCAACATAAATTTCATATTTTAGTTAATTCTAAGTAAAACATCTATGCTTCGAACTGACTAATTAAAAATTAATTATGTAAAGCGAATCCTACAAAAATAATTATTTTTCAATTCGGTCTGTTGTAAAATTAATACGTTGGCATAAATACTATTTGTGGTAAGACAAATAGAAATGTCACTTCAATTTCACAATCAAAAGAACAAATATATTATCAAATACTAAATAAATGTATTAATTAGAAAGATATACATAAAAAAACAATTTTATAGAAAAATATTATTGTTGCGCTACCGGAATTCGAACCTGAATCTCTTTCCAATCCGGGGAAGGTGCATTATCCAACTATACGACAAATTTTCGAACCCATATGTTACACTTTTAAAATTAATACATCTATCGTTCTATTATTTGAAAGCCATCTACTTTGTTTTTGAGTAAACCGATAGCACACGCCAGAATTAACAATTCATTATTATTTAATTTTGGACGCTTTGATACAACTTATACATTATTAAGGTGAACACATTTTTATGTTCTATGTTCAGAAAAATTACAACTTCACAATAAGAATGTGTTCTCCTTAATAAAATATATTATCTCTTTTTCTCACTAATTAAATTAAGTGAGGTAAGAAGAAAGGTCGTGTTGTATAGGAATTGATGAATGCCCCGAATTATATTGGGATATTGATCATATTTTTGCAATTAATTCTTAAAATTTATAGTAAGTTTATAGGATTAACAATTTTTAAGCCATTTAAGCTAATAAAAACATTTTTTCACATTAACAATTCTAATTTCTTACGGTTGAAACGAGTTGACAGCATTGGTATTTTATATCTCGATATGGTAAAGGCTTAAAATACCAAAGTAGCAGATGGCAGTAAAGATTATCAAATAATGAATATTAATGTTCATTTACAATCTTTACGCATTATGCAATAGATGTCATCCATGTCGAATACTGTTAAAACTGCTGTGAATAATTTTTAAATAAGAAAAATAGTAAAATAGCTTTACACAAAATATTATATTCATTTGAGATTTGAAGTTAATTTTTTTACCTGTTTAAATTATTTCATTTCTTCAAGTTTACTATATCCTTTGTGTAAACGATATAATAAAGGATTTCTGCATTGAAATATAGATTCTATGGAAGCAGTGGCCGCTGTAGGGCTCATCAGCTGTGAATATGAACCATCCTATTTTCGTATGGATATCTGCACATATGGGAATTCTAGAAAATAAATATGCTAATCATCACTTTTACATGAGCTACATTGGCTCCAGTTTCCTGAAAGAATTGAATTTAAATTGTGCTGGTTGATATACAAGGCGACACACAACATGGTGCCTCTGTATCTTCAAGAGCTATATATTCCAGACAATTTGAATAGGAGACGTCAAACTCTCAGATCATCCTCTATTTCAGCTGCAATAAGGGTTGTAGAACCGACCAACCGTTGCCAGAAGCCTAAATTATAAAAACAATGCATTAAAGACTTTATTTAAGAAAAGACTAAAAACACCTTTTCAAAAAAACATTTCCATGAGATTAAATAACAACTTTTGCCAGGTGATGTGTAAAGCGCCCCTAAATTATTATTATTATAAATTGGCTAACGAGGCCACTCCTTCTGGAGTTTTTCCTCAATAGTACCATACCCCGATGAATAACAGCTTTAACCTGGTGAAAAACCTTACGAATACTATCTGGACTTCACAATTGGCGGATCCAAATAATTACAAGGGTTGTTTGGGACATATATTTATGCTTGAACGAAGATAATGTACTGTGCCTTTCACCTCCCCTCCCTTCTTCACCTGCCGCCGTGTCAGTCGATCGGCGACCCTGAACCGGTGCGGTAACAAGTAAATTTCGCAGTATAACAAACGAGTGAGACGTGTGTCTAAATGTCTGTCCTGTGCAATCTGAAGGACTCAAGACCCTGAACGGAGATAGTGTTACAAAACCTAAAGTTACAGTCCACCTCGGAGGTGCCAGAAGATCGGGACTGTGGTGAGTGGAACTTCCTTCCGAATATCCTGTTTCTTCCGGCATCTATGCTTTTACGCAACAAGGGTTTCAAAATCATTTTAAGATTTATTAGGAGAACACATTCTTATTGTGAAGTTGTAATTATTCAGAACACAAGTCTGTGATATTTTAAATACTAATTAATTGTATTAATTAGAAAGATATACATATAAAATCAATTCTATCGAAAAAATATTGTTGTTGGCTATCGGGATTTGAACCTGGATCTCTCTCCTAACCGGAGAAGGTGCATTATCCAACTATGCTACAGCGGCAATATTTTTAGCGACAAATTTTCGAACCTATATGTTACCTTTTTCGATGTTAATACATTTAATCGTTCCATTATTTGAAAGAGGCATCTACCTTATTTTTACAGAATCTCAAATACCTTTGAGTATTGTAACATCTAACGCCAGAGTTCTCCAAAAGGAAAGTCTCTAAGAGAATTAAAATTGCGCATTGCCAAGTTGCCAACCATTTATTCTGATTGAATTTAATAGATTCCCCGATATAACCTTCAATCGTGCATTTTTTGCTTGTCCATTGCGGATTACAATTTTTTTTACAGTGATCTCGTCAATAGTAATTTTCATCGATTAACATGTCGACCCCTTAGAATAACAAGGTTCCAACTGATTTGAGGTATTGCATGAAATGGGTTCCAAATGTATTATTCTTTATTTCTTCCATACACACCAACTCTATTTAACGGATATTAAAGGAAATAGCAAGAGCTCAATGTTTCAATTGCATCAATTATTTATTTCAATTTATGGATCATTATTTTTAATTTATAACGTTTAATTTTATTTTTAATTTCCCTCATCTCGCAGTGGTCATTAGTAATACTGAAAATAAGTTAAGACCTTAAAACTGATCATATTTGCATACTCAAAACAAAATATACATAATTATATGTTGAAATTCAATCAACACTTTGTGTCAGATGGAACCTTGTTATCTATTTTTCGCTTAACTTACCGGATATTCCCGGTGTAGGGCTGCGGTTGTGGTGTTGCGCATGCGCAATGGTTTCTTTCATCTGTTGACTCACCACATGTAACGCTAGGATCATTCACATAATGTGGATAATTCATTGGCTTCCTTATTGGTGACACCGCAAAATATAAATATTATTTTACTTTTCCTGTACTATATTAATAGTTTTTTTTTAAGAATAGTACTCAAAGTTAAAATACTTGAAACTAACACCAAAAAGAATACTCGAGCACCTAATAATGGACATGATACATGTCTTATATTTTTTATAATCGTTATATAGGGTGTAACAGACCTAGTCCATAATATTTTATGGATAGATGACCTGACTAAATCGAATGAATTGAAAATGTTCAAGGAATATGTGCAAATACTGCATTGCTACAGAAAATATTACTGTTTGAAATTACAAAATCGTGTAAATCTTGGTGTTTGCGTACTTCGAAATAAATATTTGCAAAATTGTCCGGCCCTAATTCAACTAACAAAAAATAGTCTAACCGCCATTATTTTTTTGTATTCAATGTATAACCTAGAATTAATAAAATATTTCAATTAACCGAAATAATTGCATACTACGATATTTTTTTTTTGAAATGCTTATATCTCTGACATGGTTGAAATTAGGCTCATATCCCTTGAACATTTTCCACTAGTAATTTAGTCAGATATCCACCCATAAAGTATTGTGCACTACGTCTGTAACATCCTGTATATATTTAATTAATTTGCAATTTAAGACTGCATTTTGGTGCTCTTTTATCCAATATACAAATTATCACACAGATAAAATATATTTTAAATGCACATATATATTTTTAGTGCCATTGTCATATGGTATCATATGTCATATGGTGTCATATGTCAGATTGTACTTATTTTTATTGCTCAACTTATGTGCTCGTATAATAAATTGTTGCTCAAACGTTAATAAGCTTTGTGATGAAGTAAAAGACTGTCATTTCTCTTGAACTTTTATCAGTTGAGTAATTATTTTATTTTATTAGAAAAAAGTATAATAATTATTAAACGATAATAAAAATAATATACAACCTAAAAGTTAAGCCAATCATATGTTTTCACCAGAATACAATAATGACACAGTGAAGTAATAAAAGAGATGAATGAATAGAAACAAGAAAAATATTTTTATAAGTGGAAAATGATAAATAGAGAGACAAAGTGTATTGAAAAAATAAAGCTCTTATATAGTGTGAATTTAAATTCTGGATGGCTCAAAAATGTGGAAGACTGTAGGCGAGATCGATTCCAGTTGACCCAGATGGCACCCGAACGCTTATACGTCTGAATAAATCCGAAATTATTACAGTAGAAGTGTGAAGTGTTTTACAGTTTTATTTAATGATGCCAACACGTGTTATTGGCGGGGCTCTCTGCCGCGTTGGACAATACTGATTACTGATTCACCACGGTAGACGGCCACAGGAGGATGTCTCAATTGGCCGAGAAACGAGTAATGATGCGACCAGTTATTATTAAAATTACTCTTAATAATACTCATGATCGATCTTCCACCTGACCGAGACACATGGGTGTTGTAGAAGCACGACGCCATTCTCGGATATGAGATACCGTGCTCAATTACTGTCCAAGTATTCACATGGCGCCGTGGTTCAGAACCAATTTACTCATGCGTGTATATTATTTTATAATAATGCTATAAAGAGCGTGCACACGGATGAGACTTGTGTCGAGACCCGCAATTAGTCCCCGTATACACACCGTGTCTCAGAGATTCGTCTTTTCGCGCCTTACTTCACACTCGTCACTGTGTCGTTCATCAGTTTTATTGAGTAAATATTTGTAATTTAACGTCGTATTTTAATGACTTATGCCAATTTTTCAAAATATACAACTGTACAGATCTATGGCGGTTTTAACATTTTAAATGCTATAAGCATGTTAACACGCACATTTAGACCTTGCAAGCATGCAGGAAATAAAGCCATAATTTTAAATCATTTTACCCTCTGTGGACGACGGGTCACAGCTTTTGGTTAATAAGTCAAAACCCTTAAAGTCTAGGTGTCTTCTATTTCAAATATATTTCACAGTTAAAAGGTTAAGTGACGTTTATATGCACGTACCAAATCTCACTGTTGGATCGAACTGGTTTGAGTTTTTCTCTCTTTCTATCAATCTCAAGCTGATCTCGGTGTACATGGTCCTAATACCATGTGACTCAACTAAATCACTGAGATTTCATATTGTCTCCTTCCGTGGATACGGGCCTTTAGAGCGTGTCAACGGGTGAAATTTTTCTCTCACATTAGCGGTGTTCCATCACCAGTTGGACTGTGAATTTCCCGAATACAGAGTATAACAGACCTAGTTTACAAAAAAAAATTGGGTGGATACCTTACTAAATTATAAATAGAAAATGTTCAAGAAATATGCGCAAAATCTGCACTTGAAGCCTGCGCACTTCGAAATAAATATTTGCGAAATTGTTTAGGTCCTGAATCATCTAGCGAAAAGTAGTCTCTAATAGCAGCTCAAAATTTTATGACCATTAATTTTTTGTATTCAACATATAATTTGGAACCAATAAAATAATTCAATATTTTTCGATAAAATTGTTTTTATATGTATATCTTTCTAATTAATATATTTAATTCATATTAAAAAAATTAAATAATTAAGAATAACACCATATTCAAGATACACGCAGTATTGAAATCAATCTAGACAAAGTGTCTGAAAATTGATCTCGGCATTCTTGCTTCGTAGACGTGCGGCCCAACAGTCCAGAAAAGACAAATAAGAGAGACATAATCCAATATGGCCGGTGATCGATCAACTTTTCTCACTGCTGCGTTCGCATAACCAGTAGATTTTTCTCAGAGCTCCGGTGCAGGTCACGCCCAGATTGCAGCATCCTTCCGGCGGTGATTACCCATTCTGTTACAGCATGCTCACCAGGAGTGGTGTTGACAGCGAAAATAATAACAATTATATTAACATGCTAACAAAAATCAAACTCTTTTTAGTGTTAGCGAGCTCACCAATCAAAATGTTAAATCATTAATGAATCTTCTTCTTGATTAATCTCTTTATCGTAATCGGGTCGAAGGCCTAACGGTCTGGTCCACACGGAAGAAGGTACTTTATTTTTTACGAAAATGTGGGTTTTTATTTTTATTTTTTTTAATAATAGGCACAACATAAATATTATTTAGTAATCAATTATTGTATTTTTGATATAAAACTTGATTTTAAATAGAAGCTAAAGCCTCAAAGCATGTAATTAAATATAATATATGATTTAAAATAATTTGTATTCACTAACACAAAGTGTTTTAAGAACGTCGAAAATTGATCACATGTGCTGCAAATTAAATGATTTATAACTCTATTAATTTTTTAAAAAATTTCTAATTTAGTTCAATACAGATTTGTCTCCATAATCTTGGCTTCACGATTATAAGAAAATATATTTCGTACATGCAAGAACTTTCTATATTAAGGCAATTTTATGGTCGCGGTCTTTCATATAATGCTTGTATTTTCTTAATTATGGCAAATAACATCAATTTTATTAATTTTACATTAGTGTAAAGGTTTTATCTAATTAATAGTTATAGAAAAAGTTAAATCTAGTGTATAACTTCTGATATAAATGAATAATAAAAATACACATTTTCGTAAAAAAAATACAATAATATGAATTATTTTTGAAAGGGAAGCCTTAAGCTGTAATTAACTTTAAACATATTTTTTTTAATTAACGTCTCCAACTGAGCCTTCTACATTAGACTTAATATATTACGGTAATACATAAAGTAAGATAAAAACGACAAATATAGGATAAAAACAATAAATACCTAAGTGATAGTAGCTAAAATCATTAAATACATGACAAAAATAATACACAGTAAAAATATGTAGGAAATAAAAATTATATAATTTTTACATAGTAAATAAATTTTGTCAAGCACCACCTTTAAATCTATTTCTTAATATACATATATTGTTATAAATATGAATTAAATATATTAATTAGAAAGATATACATATAAAATCAATTTTATCGAAAAAAATTGTTGTTGCGCCACCCCGGAATTCGAACCTGGATCTCTTTCCTAACCGGGGAAGGTATTGAGATTGTTGAAAAGGGATAATCTGTTGGTCCATAGCCCAACTTCATCCACAGCGATTTTTTTGGTTGTCGTTTATATCGTGCGGCACCCATTTGTCAAGATTTTTGATTCTCTTAGCTTCGTTTTAGGTGATCCAGAATTGTTAAATGACTAACCAGCTGTTGGGCAAGCTCTCAATTTGTCGTGCAAACTCACTAATTTAATTAACGCCTTCAGTTGTTCATTACCAACTGATGATGGAAGCTCACAACCTTTTTCGTCTTCAAGACGCTTACCCCCAACAAGAAATTTTTGGAACCACCGTTGCGATTTTTCTAGAAGTTTCTGCTCAAAAACATCGAAGGGCGGAGTGTAAAATATCCCACTAACCATGGGAAAAAAAACAACAGGATGCCGAGAATAGTGGAGTGTGGTCACGAAGGCGAGATCTTCAAAAACACGATCCTCAGTCATGAGGAACCGATATGGATATATTATATATTGAGTCGTCCGAGAAGTATTTGCGATTTTTTAAATGCTATTTTGTACTTTGTGACAAAAAATGGCATACTATTCGGCATATATTTAGAGTCGCCTAAAAGAGCACAAAAGAAAATTAGTCGTCCATTTAGATATCCATCACATCTTATATTTAGAGAGTACAATGTCCTAGACATAAGACAAATCTATATGTTGAGACTCGTCCAATATTTCCGTGCTAACAACAACTCACCCCAAGCAATAAATCATGGACGCAACACAAGACAAACAACGAACATCTGCCCGCCAGTTCCGAGAGCAGCAACGACATTTATAAAAGATTCTACATGTTCTTAGCCCCGAAACTGTACAACACACTCAGCACCGTTCACTTCCAATAAGACTACACAAATATGGACCCAATATATGATCCAATCGGGTAGAGAGCAATCAGTAGCATGGCTATCCAACATTCTGGCATAATCATTATACAGTGCCTCCACTAGTTCTACAACACTGTCGAATCTTTATCTTTCTTGAATTAAATAACACCACAACAGCACGAAAAAAACTGTATACTTTAACACAGACGGCAGTCTAGCAAAGTACCCAGGACAATGCTGTATATATCAGAGGTGGGGTCTAGTTCATCCCACACAATAAACTACGAGTATATACTTATATGCAATATAATTGTATCTTATGTTAATCATGTTCTATTATAATATATTCACCTCTGTTACAAACAAAAACACGTTGGTCAATAAAGTCGATAACATTTTTTCTGCTCTAAACCGTTTCTTGCATCTTATACTTTGTCTTAATTTTTGAGCTAAAATAATTGAGTGTCATGTTGAGAAAAACGAACATTCTCAACACAGTCTCCTTTTCGCTTTTAATCAAGGTTGAAATGGTCATCCAGGTACTCAACTAAGAAATTCTGCCGCATCCTACAGATCCAACCTCACTCCGTCAGATTATCACCGTCTTCGTTCGCTCTCCAATCAAATATGTAGCGTTACGTACAACGACACAATTTCGATACCAGACCTGACGATTTTTATAGAAAAGGCATTGAAAAATTGGTTGAAAGACAGGATGAAGTCCTGACAATAATGGAGAATACATCATTGATTAAAAATATGATTTTATACAGCCTTAATATATATATATATATACGGTCCACCTGCTAAGTGAGGCTGGACGCTTCTCACCGGCTAGACAGGGTAGACAATGAAATGTACCCGAGTTCGATTCCTCTTACTTCTTCTGCTGGTCATCATCAGCAGACTTTAACCTAAAAAAACAATTATTATTTATTGTACACATTGAAATTTTAAAAAACTTAATAAAACTCATCGTTCAGCAATTCATAAACAATTTAAATCATCTTCTTCTAATTCTTTGTACACTAAAATATAAAGTCAGTTCGCGGGAAGTAAAACCTGTACGCAGTGCACTTCTCTGGTATCCTACGGGTAGCTTACGAGTTCAAAGGTCCTGGGATCCGAGATACAGACGTCCGTCAGGGTTCGGTCCTTATATGTGCCAGATCATCATTAAATCATCGTTCTTGGATGTATTTACCTCCAGAGGTATGTCAAAATATAACGGGCGGCCAGGACGGTCTCTCTGGCCGCCTGGTAGAATCCGCAAACCATTGCGGACCAACTCAGCGGTTCCCGCAACCTAATATTCGAAATCCTTAATTAACATCAAAAAGGTAACATATAGGTTCGAAAGTTTGTCGCTAAAAATATCGTCGCTGTTGTATAGTTGAATAATGCACCTTCCCCGGTTTGGAAAGAGATACAGGTTCGAATCCCGGTGGCGCAACAACAATATTTTTCGATAAAATTGATTTTATATGTATATCTTTCTAATTAATATATTTAATTCATATTTAAAATAAAAGTCGTCACATCAATAACTCGCCCGAGTACCGGACATTTTTACGAATTCTAATCACTTTCCCCCGCAACCGAATGCCGAAGCATAATAAATGGCACCCACCCTGTTGGGCCACGTCTGCCCTCTCGGAGCGAGCGCTCCCTGCGGCCACATGCCGCATTAAAAGTATTGATTGAAATATTAAAATACTATGCTAACTAAAAAAAATTATCGCATAATTATGACAGGCCAATATTACTCTGTAATGGCACAACATGTAACATTGAATGAATTCATGTCTGTTTGTTCTCTATACAATACCACAACCTTTGACAGATCTAAATCTAATTTTGCACATTTACACTTTAGGTTCACAGTTACAGTGCAAGTTTCTTCAGGAGAAGAGTATTGCCATCCCACGCCACCGCCCCCCCCCCCCCCGGACACATCACCCATCGATACAAAAACTGCCAATGGACCGCTGGTACTAAATAAAAATAATTGAAGTGGTTAAATTTTAATATTTCTAAACAAAATTGAAACCCATTTGTTAATGTCAAAAATAAAATTAATTAACGTACTGAAATAAATCGGCCGCGCCAGCTGCCGCTGGACGTGCTCAGTTTAATTATTTTTACAACTTAGCACGTTCTTTTCAAAGGTAATCAATTTCTCATTTTTTTTGTATTTGAAGTCAAGCTAATGGAGCGTTTACGAACTATTCTATTTATTGAACAAACTAAAATTAGTGACTATAATACAAAAATATATCTTTAAGTACTGTCAAATATGATGTGATGCTTGAATCAAAACTGGCCTATTTTACCGACGTACAGTACAATACAAAGGCGCGGATGGTTGACAAGAAACGGACGGTCCAGGAGAGGGGGAACACGTAAACCGGGAACTATGGGAGATTAAAAATTGTGTTACCGCGGTGGACCCAGAAGTATATGGGCCTGGTCCACCCGCGGGTTGAAAAGAAACCCCGCTGCAACGAGGAAAGGATACCCGATGTGGGCGACCTGGACAGAAAGAGACCTGGAGTGAGATCAATTCTGGCAGGGGCGTGTGACAGCCGAGATCCACCGCTGCATTGACACCTCGCAGCATCCTTGGATAATAATGTGCTAAATGAGTAACCTAAGTGACCTCCCCTCAGAGGAATGTTGGCCTCAAGAAATGAGATGCAAAAGACACTTTATGTACATTCAATTTCGGGATAAATTGTGTTTATTGTGAATAAAATATTTAATGTGTTGCAGCAGATTTTGCTCTTGAATCCATTATCATCCCATCCAGGGTAGCAGACTGAGCTAGACCGGCGACGATCCCAATGACATTCTGAATTCCGGAAGAGGATTCTCGAGGGCAAAGTCTCCGTAACAATACATATTATCCTTTGATATCAAAATCTCCGAGGTTCAATGTGGTCATAATAACCGGCTTCTAATGTACTTTCACGTGTAAATGATGTTAGAGAAAGTTCCTAATCCCGGTATAGATTCCTTTCAACTCTCAGACATATTTGTTAACTACATACTCGCTCATTAGTCAATTTGGTCGCCGTACTGTAAACAACAAAACCTGCGCTACACCGAGAAATATCTGCAAAGTGGCCGACAGCATCTTCTAATAATTTCAGCGTGTCTTAAAAGGTGACTCCCACCGTCCATCGAGGGATTCTTTCATACGGTCCACTTGATTACCCCTAACAAATGATATGTACCGACACGAGGGTTTTTTTAATACGACTCTTATCTCTGACTCTATCTCATGTCATGTCAAGTCTTTTTTTTTCTGTCGGATTTCCGTTTCGTATCGTGAATTCGATGTTGAATAATAATTAATATAAAAAAAACCTGCTCACCTACATCGTGTCCTTCTAAAAAATACTACAGTACATGAGTAAATCTATTTTGATTTTATTTACCTGTTAGATCGTTACCCAGCTAAGTCAACTCTAATGTCGGTGTATTTTCTCTACTTCAATCATAAAAAATAACCTACATATATAACACTTCAAACGCATTTATTTCAAGTAGATGGCATAACCATAGGTGTTAATAATTAAAGTACGGAGTAAAAAATATTTGACATTCATCAGATGAAACGGAAACAAAAATGGAAAGAGATCCGAATTCGAATCCCGGTGGCGCGACAACAATATTTTTCGATAAAATTGATTTTATATGTATATCTTTCTAATTAATATATTTAATTCATATTTAAAATATCACATAGCTATGTTCTGAATAATTACAACTTCACAATAAGAATGTGTTCTCCTAACAAATTAAATGTATTAATTAAAAATATATACATGTAAAATCAATTTTATCGAAAAATATTGTTGTTGGTACCAAGATTCGAACCTGAATCTCTTCCAATTCAGGGAACGTGCATTAACCGATTAATTGGATTACTCAAAGGTGTTTGAGATTCCGTTAAAACAAAGTAAATGGCTTTCAAATAATGGAACGATAGATGTATTAATTTGAAAAATGTACCATATAGATTCGAAAATTTGTCGTCAATTCACTGTGGTGATATAGCATAATCGGTTTATGCACGTTTCCCGGATTGGAAGAGCAATATTTTTCGATAAAATTGATTTTATATGTATATCTTTCTAATTAATATATTTAATTAATATTTTATTGTTCTCCTAATAATAATAACAATAAATAATTTAATTAAATTAAACGACGAAAGCTTACCATGCATCCGTACACAGTTGACGCTGGTCGCGAGGAGCTGATACTTTCTCTTGAATCATTCGTCACGCGTGTCGGAGCCAAGGCTACAAATTACAAAGCCCGTTGGATTGAAGAATGTAATCATTTATTATCATATTCACGCTTCAGAATGCTATTAAACGCGATGAAGATTTATTATTAGGAAAACACATTCTTATTGTGAAGATGTAATTATTCAGAACGGACGCTCTATGATATTTTAAATACTAATTAAATGTATTAATTACAAAGATGTACATATAAAATTAATTCTGTCGATAAATATTGTTGTTGCGCCGCCGGGATTCGAACATGGGTCTCTTTCCTAACCGGGGAAGGTGCATTATCCAACTATTATTAATTGAATTCAAATGATTTAATAATTCTGTCGTCTGCTATCAGATTACTCAAAGATATTTGAGAAAAAATAGGTAATATATAGGTTCGAAAATTTGTCGCTGTAGCGTAGTTGGATAATGCACCTTCCCCAGTTAGGAAAGAGATCCAGGTTCGAATCCCTGTGGCGTAACAACACTATTTTTCGATAGAACTGATTTTATATGTATATTTTTCTAATTAATATATTTAATTCATATTTAGATGATTTGTTATTTGATTAAGTGTACAAGAAAATAATATATATTATTTAGATATTTATTGAAATATATTTTTACTGTCATATATTATATGAGTCGAACATTTCCTTAATCATGAATTTAAATTAAAATATTTGTGTATATGATACCGTAAATTGTCGAAATCCGTTATTTTTCTACTTCTAGTGCCTTATCCATACAACGGACGTTGGCTTTCGTCACTTAATTTACTGAGGCACGGAAAAGCTCTATAGTGGACTGGCCAAACGATTACCTCATGTTCTTTAGCCATGATGTTCTCCATCTTCCAGGGCTCCGACTTCCAGCAATCTTTCCCTGCATTATGAGATACCTAATCATGTTTTAAATAACTTACCATAACATTATCATTGATAACTATTCATTCAGCTTATTCTGTGCATTCTTCTGTAGATCCACATCTCAAATGCTTCTGTAAGTATTCGCTCATATTCCATTCCATAAAATAATATCGAGAACACATAGCATCTGATCAATCGCATTCGCAATCTAATACCGAGTTCATGGCCGTAGACCATTTGCACCAGAGACGGATACTGCTCAAGCAACGAACATCACTTCTTCGCAGGCCGTCCTATCACCAACATTGCCATTCAACCGCACATCCAGCGAGACACTCCAAAGTTATTAATCGATCAATTGTATAATTCATCACCTCAATAAACGAAATCATATAAGTGCTCTTTCATTTACAGGATGACCCGAAAAAAGTAAGAACATTTCGTAAAATGTGATATCATTACATCAAAATTAGTTTAACTATATCAACAATAGCTTAAATAGTTTACTAATTTACTTACTTACCTATTTATTTATATTACGTTTTATTTCGACAATTTCCGGTCGCCATCTTTCATTATTAATTTTCCCATTGTTTATTTTTGGTTTTTTCAAATTATTGCCCAGAATGACAAAAATTACTGCAGAAGACCGTATTCTGAACAAAAATTTGCGAATTGAAAAACGTTGCTAGGAAAACGATCAGAGAGTTTCAAAACAAAGCCTGGAGTATAGCTAGACATTACGGCATAACTGGACATTACAGGCTCAGGCGGAGCTCCATCTCACACAGCCAGAAATACAATCAACTTTCTTCGTCGTGAGAATGTTAATTTCATCGAGCAGCAATGCACGACACCCATATTTGCCAGTAATTTACATGGGGTTTAAGCTGGATGAAATTAACATTCTCACGACGAAGAAAGTTGATTGTATTTCTGGCTGTGTGAGATGGAGCTCCATCCTGCTGTAATGTCTGGTTATGCTGTAATATCTAACTATATTCCAGGCTTTATTTTGAAACGCTTTGATCGATTTCCCAGCATCCCGACGTTTTTCAATTCGCAAATTTTAGATCAGAATACAGTCTTCTGCCGTGATTTTTGTCATTCTGGGCAACTATTTGAAAAAACCAAATGTAAACAATGGGAAAATTAATAATCTAGGTAAATAGGTAAATAAGTAAATTAGTAAACTATTTAAGCTATTGTTGACATAATTCAACTAATTTTGATGTAATTATATCACATTTTACGAAATGTTGTCAATTTTTTTTGGGCCACCCTATATATAGATTATACCTAACATTAAGTGATGTAATTTTTTAGAATATGTTTTAATTTTTACAATTAAATAAAAAATAATAATGACCAAACTCACAACCGTATATGAAGATCGATCTGAATATCATTACTCACATTTATTCTATATCCTGAGCTTAAAAAGATGTAATAAACATCCGAAGAACCTGACTTTAGATTAGAGCAGATCGCGAGAAACAGAAAATCAATTATTTTTCGAAAAATTCTCATCCGGTAAAAAAATACAATCATCTTTTAAATACTGTATTTAAAATTATTCAAATTACTACGATGTGACGTGATAAATATCGCTGTATGAGAATTTATAGCGATATTTGATGAATATTTTAAATTGTAAAATATCAATAATCATATGGTCCGTGTTGCACAAACACGTTTACCGAGCAACAGACTAATGTGACAGAAAACGTCCGTGAAACACCCAGCGCGTTCGGGTAAACCAGATATTAGAGGGCAGCGCGGTTTGAATAGTTGTATTATAGTGAAAAATTAATAATTATATTATTAAAGCGAACATATTCTTATTGTGAATTTGTAATTATTCAGTACATAGGTGTGTGATATTTTAAATACTAATTAAATGTATTAATTATAAATATAAACATATAAAATAAATTTTTATTGAAAAATATTATTGTTGCGCTACCACGATTCGAAGATCTATTTTTCAATCTATTTCCAGTATTCCAGTAAATTTTCAAACCTATATGTTACACTTTTTTAAATTAATACGTCTATCGTTCCATTATCTGAAAGCTATCTACATTGTTTTTACGGAATCTCAAATACCTAGATATTCGAAAATTTGTCGTCAAAAATACTGTCGCTGTAGTATAGTCGGTAATGCACCTTTACAGGTAACAGACGACATTGGACAAGTTCTTTGTTTAATCGAGTGATACTGAATCATCGACAAACGCAAACCACCACCAGAATTAGAATTACCTAATGTTTAAATTGTCTCCTTCTAAACATATTAGTAACTTTCCTCCTCTTCCGCTTCTACCACCATGTCTCCTCAGTACAATAAAGGTAAAGTTTAACCCTAAAATTTATTAATTTGTGTAGTATTTTTGGGGGCTGGGAGCGAATTAATTGAATTTCAGTTATTTGTTGTTTCTGAAACTGTTTCTATATTCGTCAGAACAGATTATTTATTTTATATTTATAATACAGTATATCGCTAATGCGTGAAGAAAACTGTCACATTACATTTCTCACAATCTGTTTGTGCTATTTGAATCGTGATCAAAAAAAATAATATACCTATATTCGCGTAGATGGCCGAATATCATTACTTTTTAGTTTTTGCTGTCAACCGATGGCCACCTTAATACAGGGATTCAAAAAATCACAGTAGACTCCATGACTGTTACACAAATAAATAGATTTTGATCATTTTTTTTTAACCCATTGTGACCTGAATCTGTTTAACATTTTAATAACTATTTAAAAATATATATTTCAGCAAAATGTATTAATTTATAACTTATTATTAAGGAGAACACATTCTTATTGTAATGTTGTAATTATTCAGAACATAGGTATGTGATGTTATAAATACTAATTTAATGTATTAATTATAAATATATACATATAAAATCAATTTTGTTGAAAAATACCTATGTTCTGAATAATTACAACTTCACAATAAGAATGTGTTCTCCTTAATAATGTAAGTTGTATGAATGTGTCCAAAATTTAATAAAAATGAATTGATAATTCTGGCGTCTGCAGTCGGTTTACTCAAAGGTATTTGAGATTCCGTAAAAACAATGTAGATGGCTTCCAAATAAGTGTAAGATATAGGTTCGAAAATTTGTCATGAAAAATACTGGCGCTATAACACAATTGGTAGTGTACTTCTCCGGATTGGAAATAGATATCAAGATTCGAATCCCGGTAGCGCAAAAACAATATTTTTCGACAAAATTGTTTTTATATGTATTTATTTATAATTAATACTTAAATTAAGTATTTAATTTATAACTCTCTTCTGTACATTCGTCCTTTGTGTAAAAGCGACATCTTCTTCATCCCCCTCTCGATGTTCAGTTGAGGTCTTTCTAGTTCTCTTCTTCTGCTTCTGTTACTCTTGACGCAGTTTTGACGATATGATAATATGGTCTCCTCATTCTAGTTCTTTCGTCTTCTATGCGATGGATGCAATCAAACAAGTTTTTAAAAATTTTCCTGTATTAAATTTATTTTCGTTTTATAAAAGTTGCAGAAAATATCAATTGTTAAAATTATCAGTGAGACGTACGGTGACCGACCTTATATTACTATACAGGATCCTCAATGATATAATAGACTGCCCCCAGATTTTTGGTGTGATTGACATCGAGACACAATTCATTGTCCTATTACAGTGGTAATGTCAGAACACATACATCAACTAATTTGGCAGTCTCCAGATCGCATTCTTCGGGGAATGAATATGCGGAGGTAGTCGACATTTTTTTCTGTAAATATAACTTTTTATAAGACAACATTATTACAATTTTTTGTATCTCAATTCAATGTTGACGGATAAATTGCTCTACTTCTCATTTTATAATTATTTTTCATTTTGATTATGAAAAAAATATGCTGTCACTGTGTAATTTTTTTCTTGGTGTATTGCACTTTTGATGAAATTTTTTGGATACCTTGTTTAATGCTTTCTGCCAGTTTATAAGTAAATAAAAGTATCGCGATCGGAAGGGTTAAACGATTTAATGTAACGTTCACGATGTTACAAAACGGACCGCAAAAGTGTCAACGTGTATTTGCACAAAGCCATGAAACGCGATTATTTGCATCACAGAGAACTAACTGTTGTGTATTTTGAATGCCCCTAGTGTTAAGGTCAAATTTAAAATGATTCTCACGCCACTGCTCACCTCGCAGAACAATAGGCCGTGGAAAAAAGCAGTCGGCAGTCACAGTGGCGTAACTATGAAAGTTGGGCCCTGTTGCAGAATTGAAAAATGACTCCCTCAAAATATCATCCACGTTGGTCCCTCGTAACTGAGGATAGCGATCTCCAGAACTCTCGCTTTCACTTTTCATTGTATCCTGCAGACCTTAAAGCTGTCCTCAGATGTTCCTCTTCTTCTTCGAGCTGCATTAGCATAGTTACGATACTGCATCTACATATATATATTTTTACATTTGTTTCTTCTCTATGAGAGTAAGACTCGTGTATAGAGAAGGAGTATATTCGAGTTAATTTATGTTTCAGTTAGTCTGTGTACATATTTTTTTAACTTCAGTTACAAATTTATGATAGTCCGTAATTTTTCTAATTGTGATGGGGAGATTGTTAAAAAATTTGATACCTCGATAAATATATTGATTTTGAGTCGCGGTATATTTTAGTTTTGGGATATCAATTTGATCTCTATATCTTGTAGATCGGAATTCGCTTCTAAAATTTAATTAATTTTTAATTTTGAAAATTTGAATTATTTAATTTTTTTTGTATATTTCTACTATTATCGGTACTTTAAAATCTGTGAAAACATATCCGTACACTGTCCAAATATTCCAAACGCTTCGGAATACGAGCATGGGAGTGAATGGTTGATATAGGGGGCAACCATACCCTCACAAGTCATCTAGGCGTGTGGTCAATTAACGTTGCAGCAAGATAAGAACAACGTTTGTATATTTGAAGATTATTTCCAATTCATCGTCTAATACATTTTTAGTGTCCCTAGAAGAAAAATTACGTTAAAAATTATTTTTTTTTTAATTTCACACGCACCTTATTAAGCAAAAATATATTTATTTATTAAATACATATATTTATTTATTAACGAGAACACATTCTTATTGTGAAGTTGTAATTATTCAGAACATAGCTCTCTAATATTTTATATACTAATTAAATGTATTAATTAGAAAGATATACATAAAAAAAATATTTTATCGGAAAATATTATTGTTCCGCTACCGGGATTTGAACCTGGATCTCTTTCCAAACCGGGGGAGGTGCATTATCCAACTATGCTACAGCGACAATACTTTTGACGACAAATTTTCGAAGCCATATGTTACACTTTTTCAAATTAATACATCTATCGTACCATTATTTGAAAGGCGTCTACTTATTGTTTACTACTGTTTTTATTTGTGATTCTGTGCATTATACAGTTTCGTACATTCAGATATTATACAGTGCGCGCCGAAGAAGCTGTTGCTGCAGTGGAGCGTAGTATTGAGGAGGACCCGAATGAGTCGATCGCCACCGTGCACAGCAACAGATCCACGATTACTGACCTTTTCGTTCCTCAATTGAGTGGCATTAATGTGGAAGAGCTGTGGTTTCAACAAGACGGCGCAAAATACCACACAGCGTACGCCAAAATCAATTTATTGAAGGAAACATTCGATGAGCGCATAATTTCGCGTAATGGACGGCAAGATCGTGTGATTTAACAACTTTGGATTATTTTCTGTGGTGATATGTGAAGTCACCAGTCTACGCCGATAGACCAGAGACTATAGACGACTTGGAAGTCAACATTCGTCATTGCCGATATACGGCCCCAGCAGCTTCAAAAAGTGGTCGAAAATTGCCCTTTATTCGCGAATATGCGCGTCTTATATATGCGCGAAATCATATTTAAACACTAATGGCATAAAATTATCCTTCTAATAAAACTAATACCATTACAATGGCCAATACCATGATTTTTTGTGTTTAATTTCACTTTAAAGTCCTTTAAAAGAAACACTCTTAAAAAAAAAATTCATTGACACCTTTCCACGTCCAAATTCACACCCATAACATTTCTTTAATGCTCGTCTTGTTAGTGTTAAATGTGACCTTGATGTCGGCAGACGTCAACGTGGCCGATATTTGTTCGATCGCGACATCGCGATAGCATTCGCAGTGCGGATTTGTCAGCTCCAGTACACCAGCACTGTAATTTGTGATATTGTGTTTGATCACGTGCCGCGGATGAAGTTGTAATATCGCCATCTTCAATTGGAAGCGGATATCTGCCCATCCGCGTGCCATTTGTGTGACCTCGACGGCGAGCAGTCCCTTCCGAATCCCGTTCTCCGAGATCACGGTGCTTGACTGGAAACCCCATACTCCCTTCAGCGACTCTTATCTCTTACACCAGGGTTTCCCTACAATCCTTCTTTCTCTCCTTGGAATCGTTATAACCCAATACCGCGGGAAGCGCGCGAAAAAACCCGAGAATCGTGTATTTCCAATTCGTCATTAGAATCCTATCCGAACGCAGGATTAACTTTGGGATTCGCTTTGGGACTTTTTTATTCTTCTTCTTCTTCTTCTTGTGTCCTATCCGTTCAACGGACGTTAACCATCATCACTTTTTGATACCGGAACCAACCTATGATGGTATGACTGAATGTAATAAAATAAATAAATAAATATATATAATTATGACGAATCGAAACGAGGGTAAAGAACTCTCAAAACGATTCGGTATAGGGTGTAAATAAATATCATAACTTTGTTTACCGTGGCCCGGAAATGCTCTCCAACAGGCTGGCCAAACCCATTGCCTTAAGTTTTTTAGTCACGACGTTCTTCTTCTTCAACGGTCCGACTTGCAGCAATCTTTCTTGCATTATGGCGTGCAAGATCTCATTCTTCTCTCATCATAATATCATAAGTGGCGATGTCCACCAGAAGCCGATCAATGTGTTGTATTTCGTATTGTTTTGTGCAAAACAGAATAGTAATTGCGCCGTTCTTCCGAAATGAATTACTCAAAATGTTTACCGTTTATATACGATTAATATTTCACCCAATCAATCTACTGTTAGAGCACCGATGGCCAATATTGCGGGTGCCGTTATTTTTGTTAATACGTCAATTATAGTATGGCGATTTATATAATTTTGCAAAGATTACTGTAGACGTTTGTCGGAACGGAATTCAGATATATTTTCAAATTCATGCAATACCATCCATAGAATCCGTGAGAAAAGCAAAAATGCAAAATCTGCAATGATGTGTATTAATTTATTAAGTTATAAAATATACATATAAAATCAAATTGTATCGAAAAAATTGTCGTTGCGCTACAGGGATTCGAACCTGGATCTCTCTCCAAACCAGAGAAGATGCATTATTCAACTATGCTACGGCGACAGTATTTTTGAGGACAAACTTTCGAACCTACACGTTGCACTTTTCAAATTTTAATACATCTATCGTTCCATTATTTGAAAGCCATCTACATTGTTTTTACGGAATCTTTCTAATTAATACACTTAATTAGTATTTAAATATCACAAACCTATGTTCTGAATAATTACAACTTCACAATGAGAATGTGTTCTCCTTAATAATTATTATTTAATACAATCTGGGAAAATTTTCGTTTGGTGCATTTCACAGATGGCTTTTCCACACTAAGTGGTTAATATTTTTTTCTTTACAGATGGACAAAATCTGAATAAAATCTGTGATTGCACTTGATAACTCTCAAAATGGACCCACGAAGCTCTCTGCTCAATTTAGGGATATTTAGCCTCGATTTCAAGAGTGGCAACGTGACTGAGCTGTGAGGTGTTGCGTCAACAGTCAGGAAGAGCACTGTTAGAGTGAAGGAGGCTTCGTGATTGGCAAGTGGGCGGAGCAAATACTTAGCGTTTCAACAACACGTAAAATTTACTCACGATCCAGGGGTTAAGGCAGAAAAAAAACAATAAGATTGGATAAAGCTGATTAAACGGTGATACTGAGTTACATAATAGCATTAATCGACATGGCTGTAACTCTGTGGTGTAACATGATTATTAACAACGTAACATTCCCTAACACTTCACCTTTACTGTCCATTATTCCCGTGAACGACCGGAACCTCCCTCCTCATCCCAAGCTCCCCCACCTTACCCGAATAGCTAACAATATTGCCTTTATTAATTTGAACCTAACGATCCCCGAAACCACCAACAAGTATGGACCGACGAGAATAGTATTTGTTTTTCCTACAATAAACAATAAACTGCCTGGGTCTACAAAAGAACACGCTTTCTCCCAATTTAGAAGAAATTATTAAAAAATGGCTCGTAGAAAATAACCTGCAATAATGATATAAACGGTAACTGATTAATATTAAAATATGAATGAAATATATTAATTATAAAGATACACATATAAAATCAATTTTATCGAAAAATATTGTTGTTGCGCTACCGGGATTCGAAATTGGATCTCTTCCCTAACCGGGGGAGGTGCTTTATCCAACTAAGCTACAGCGGCATTATTTTTAGCGACAATTTTTCGACTTTATATGTTACCTTTTTGAATTCAATACATTTAATCGTTCCATCATTTGACAGAGCCATCTACCTTATTTTTACAGAATCTCAAAATACCTTTAAGTAAATCTGATAGTAGACGCCAGAATTATCAATTCATTTTTATTAAATTTCGGACACATTGATACAACTTTATTATTTTTTAGGAGAACACATTCTTATTGTGAAGTTGTAATTATTCAGAACATAGGTCTGTGATATTTTAAATATGAATGAAATATATTAATTATAAAGATATACATATAAAATTAATAGTTATGTTTTTGAATTTATTAAATACAACAAATGGATATAAATGTATCTGCAGACAATTTGTGGGTCTAGTTTAGTTATCGCCTGATGATGAGACTGCCCCTCTCGAAACTATAGAAGTGACAACAACCCAATGTGTGTGTAGTGACAATTACAAACATTATGTATGGTTATTTATTTGTATTTAACCTAATGACCCGTGTCCACGAATGAGATTTTTGGAAACAACTCTCACCCTTCGTAGTCTCAGCGATTCGCCGTCTTGTGCTCGCACTTGGCGCTTGTACGTCAAATGTCAAATGATGTCGTTCACCAGTTGAGTTGATTTTGAACCGTCCCAGCAGCAGATAAAATGAAATAAACGCTAGTAATTTAACGCATTATATTAATGTTTTATTACATATTTTAATTTTATAATTTACAGAACGTTAACAGTTCAATAACACAATACATAAAATATTATGGTATATACAGGGTGAATATTATGTTCCATACCGATGTTGATTTTTAATATCTAGAAAATGGAACGCAATTTTTTTTTATTTATCAATTATTTTGTTTATTACAATTATGTATGGAATACGACAAAGGCCAAGAGGCTGTCTCTAATAGCGGCACAAATGCGTGCTCCTTTAACCATATTTTTCATAACATTATTTCGCGTGTTATTTCAGCAATTTCATTTTAAATATTATCCTGTAGCATCAGACTTATAGGTGATAGTGGAGGCCAGTCGATATTTTATATTTCTCGTAAAATCTCAAGCACAGCTCGCACTCATGTGATGTGGCACTGTCCTGTTGAAATCACATGTGTTGTATGCTCGATTAACTCAATATGAATTAAATATATTAATTATAAAGATATACATATAAAATCAATTTTATCGAAAAATATTGTTGTTGCGCCGCCGGGATTCGAACCTGGATATCTTTCCTAACCGGGGAAGGTGCTTTATCCAACTAAGCTACAGCGACATTATTTTTAGCGACAATTTTCGACCCTATATGTTACCTTTTTGATATTAATACATTTAATCGTTCCATCATTTGACAGAGCCAATAGTCTGCTATCAGTTTACTCAAAGGTATTTGAGATTCTGTAAAAATAAGGTAGATGGCTCTGTCAAATGATGGAATGATTAAATGTATTAATATCAAAAAGGTAACATATAGGGTCGAAAATTGTCGCTAAAAATAATGTCGCTGTAGCTTAGTTGGATAAAGCACCTTCCCCGGTTAGGGAAGAGATCCAGGTTCGAATCCCGGTGGCGCAACAAAAATATTTTTCGATAAAATTGATTTTATATGTATATCTTTATAATTAATATATTTAATTCATATTTAAATATCACAGACCGTCTGTTCTGAATAATTACAACTTCACAATAAGAATGTGTTCTCCTAAAAAATCAATTAACTCAATTCGGCCACCAAAAAGTTTCACCAAGATCACCATTAATTGCATTATTTTTTAGATAAAATATTTTTACGGGGCATTAGATACTATATAATCAATTGTAATTAACAATTCTTTACGACTACTAAATAATAACTGACAAATATTTGTCAAACCAAAATGGTAGACAAATAAAATCGGCCTGGAACATAATATTCACCTGTATTTAATATATAGTTATTAAACCTTTTATGAACGCTCATCGCATAAGTTTATTATAGAATGATTGTAACCGTTGAAATAAAACATAAATATAATTTAATGTTACAGCAAATAACTAAACAAAAATTAAATAAATAAAAGCGTAAAATAATACATAAAAATATATTTAGTTGTGGTGATTTCAGGTGACTTAAAATGTTAGATCTAACGTCGTGCACACTGGTCTGACGTTTTATCTCTTTCTACCAATCTCGAGCTGATCTCTGAGTTTATCTCCAGATTAAAATGTCAACCCATGTACACTGTTATATATTTATCTAAAAATTAATTAGTTGCTCCCGGGATTCGAACCTGGACCGATTCCAGTATTCCGATATTAATTCGATAAATTGTCTTGCTCTGTATATCTTTCAAGCTGATTTATTTAATTTGTATTAAATATATTTCATTTTCGGTACGTAGTTCTGTGATATTCTTAAAACAAATTAAACGTATGTTCAATTAGAAAGACATATAGATAAAATGAATTTAACGAAAAAATATATTTGATTCGAACCAGGAACTTTTCAGGGAGATGCGCTGACTATTACGCCATGTCAATATAGTAAATTAACGACAAATTTTCGAACCTATATGCTGCACTTTCAAATTGATACATCTGTTATTTCATTTTTAAAAGCAATCCACTTCATATTACTGAGAACCTCAAATACCTTTGGTTTGGGTTTTACTTAAAGGCACTTGAGATTTGTTAGAATTAAACAATTATTATTATCGATCTAGTGACCAAGATTGATGTTTTGAATTGGCGCGCATGCGCAACATAATCGCTTCTATGTTCACTTCGGACTGATTCGGTTTATTAGCGATTATAAAGCGAGTGTTATTATTATTTATCTGTTATATTTTAACTTACCATATAATTATCTATCAAGATTCTCCGTAATATAAGTGGATTACTTTTAAAAACGAAATAACATATGTATCAATTTTATTTATCTTACTATGTTGATATGGTGTAATGGTCAAACAATAGGAAAAGTTCCTGGTTCGTATCCCGATGGCAACAAAATATTTTTTCGATAATTTGGTTTTATCTGTATATCTTTATAATTGTTACATTTCATTTATTATTAACGAGCCTTAACCGTTTAAATACCATAAGCGCGTTAACACGCCAAATTTTATATATCACGCCAAGCTATAAGCGTGTTAACACTCATTATTGGACCTTGCAAACATGCATGAATTAAAGTCATATTTTTAAATCATTTTGCCATCTGTGAACAGCGTCTTTTCAACGTCAACTTTTCGAATCGGCCGCGACCCATGTTATTGACAGATTTTCGCATCCAAATTCCCATCTATACATTTCTTCATGCTCGTCTTGTCGGTGTGAATTGTGACCTTGACGTCAGCAGACGTCAACTTGACCGATATTTGTTCAATCTCGACATCGCGATAGTATTCGCGGTGTGAACATTTCAGCTCCAGTGCACCAACACTGTGTTGTGTTTTGATCAAGTACTGTCTGTTGTTTTGTGCGCCGTGGGTGGACTTGTGACGTCGCCGTATTCAATTGACATCGGAGATCGGCTCATCCGCGTGTCATATGTGTGATCTCGGCGGCGACTACATGGGTGACGGAGGCGTCATGTCAGGAGTGAGGTGAGCAGTGCTTCTGAGATCACCGGTCCTTCGACTAGATCCCTTACCCCCTCACCGACCTCATCCTGTACCAAGGTTTCCCTGCTTCCCTCCCATACCTTGCGGTGATTCCGATTTGCGGCCGGAATCGTTGGAGTTCATTCACTTAGATCCTATCGATCCGGATTTACTATGGATCGCATAGTCCAACTGTCTTCATCATTTGACTACCCGACCAGCTCCAATCGCGTGATATGAACCGTCCATCATCTCACGGTGCGTATGACGATCAATTACTGATGGTGTAATGAGATCATACAACGGTTGCAGATAACATAATATGCAGTAAAACGCACCAGCATCCGACAGCCGACCGGGCAGCGGCCAGCAGCAGAGACAGGAGGCGCTTATACTAATGCCACATGCCGTACGATTTACTGAAATAATACCATACATCATTGCCAATTAAGTCTTGATGCGTGTTCATGTAGTTGTGGGCGTCGACAGGGTCAGACTTAGAGCTGAACGGGGCGGTTGCCCGGGGCGCTAATATTTACTTTTTCAGTCAATCTTTGATTGATTTGGCAGTTGCTTTGTAATGTTACATTATAATTTTTTTTTAAATATCATTTTTATATTAACGTTGTACTACACACACACACAATTTTCGAGTTAATATCACTACTAGTTTCGGGAAAAGCACTCTTCCCCATCTATACTAACTAATTCAATATTATTGATAACACATTATTATTGTGAAGTTGTAATTATTCAGAACATAGGTCTATGATACTAATTAAATGTATTAATTAGAATGATATGCATATAAAATATTGAAAAATATTGTTATTGCGCGCTACCGGGATTCGAACCTGGATCTCTTTCCAATCCGATGAAGGTGCATTATATTATTATAATAGTATTTAATTTAGTTTAATTTACTGACTGATCTTTCGGCCCTAAGATCTGCAGAAGTTCGTGGAGATCATGATTCTGTCATGCAGGATTTGACGTGGTAGATTAGCCAATTAACCTGTTATATTGATGATGTCAGAAGGATTATATGAAAATGGTAATCCGCCTCAAAGTCAATTTACCATTATTTATTTGTGTAAGTATCGCGATGAATGTATATACCTACTTACGATTATACACTGAATTTATTCAAAATTAATTTACAAAGATCGTTGCAATCTGCATTACTGTTTGAGAATCATCAGGCCAATTTAGTCACAATTCAGAGTTGTTTTAAAACAGAAGAGTGTGGTGCTCTGTCCTCTCTGCCTGCTCTCTGTGAGGAACAACTTGTGGAGACCATGCAAGCGCCTCGCAGCACCTGACGGTTAAGCCAATCTCTCAACAGTCGTATAATCTCGCCTAGTACCGACCGCAAGAGCCAGCCTGAAGCGATCACTTCTCAGAATCACCTCTAGTGAACACTTCATGTCACAAACGGTATCTGTACTTTAACTTCAACTTGTATGCTGTAAATTGTGCATAAATCTTCAATAAACGCCATTAATTAGTCTAGGCTTTTCACACACCCTCTGCGACATCATATGCAGCAACACAGTGAGTCCTGGGGAAAATTGCCCCCCCCCTCCAGCCTCACATTTAAAGAGATATTTCTGAAAAAGGCTAAGCCTCAGAAATCGATGATGTACAGTGCTATAATTTTTTTTAATGAAATGCCAGAAAACATTAAAAAAGAGAAGAAACTACATAGATTCAAAATGAAACTATGCAAATATATGAAAGATAAGTTGCAATAAAAAGAAATATAGTATAGAATCAAATATAAAAATACTTATGTATACACTAAATTAAGAATAAATAAAAATATCCCATTAGATTATAAAAATCAACCTCCACACGGGGGACTCACGAACTGTGAGTCAATCACTGATGTCTTTGAGTTACACTCACTATCAGTGATTGAGTATTTGAAAATATGGCGGTTCGTAAATTGATTTTTTAATATTATTATGTATTTATTTTTTAACTTACTGACAGATGGCACTACTCAAACTTTGTGAAGGAATGATGTCATATGACCAGCGTTATCTAGTAAATTCTGCTAAAAAAAATTACGCACGTTTGCTGAGAATTTGACGAATCAAAATGTTGCGCAAAACACCAGATTTGATCCAAAAAATACACTCAAAATAAATCAAAATATTTCATTCTCTTCGAGATGATATTTGAATTAGATTTTTATTTATTATGTTATTAACGCCATTGAAGTTTTGATATAACGATTTATTTCTTTATTTATTTTATGTATTGTGATGTCGTACAACGCATGGGACATTAGTAATGAAACTGTGATCACAGTCACAGTTTTCAATCACTGTTATTATCGAATATCAATCACAGTGACACGCATAACATGCAGACGTTCTACCCCATCAACTTGATGATAAGCTAGTTGCTATAAACTAAATCTGAATGACAAGTAAGCACGTGATCCAGAGAATCGTCGCACCTGAAAAAAAAATGTTTACAAAAGAGCAAAGAGTAAAGTCCCGATCTGGCACTGGTTACGCGACGAAAAATAGTCGGAAGTGTTAACAGATGGTCTTGACTCTGTTTTCATTCACACAAGCTCATCTGCCATCGAACCACGTAGCGGTAGGGGTATGCAGAGAGGACAAGTATCACAACTTCATCATCAGCATCAGCCTGCTTCTCTCTACTGCCGCCAATCATCTCTGTCTTCAGCTTCTTCCAGATGTTTCTCCATCGAGCCAAGACGGCCAACATTACCTCCACTCCAGGACCTTGTTCCCCATCATCCATTTATTTTTCATTTATCCGTCACACGATATTCTACTTAACATGACTTTTTTTTACCTACAGGGTGGCCCAAAAAAGTGAGAACATTTCGTAAAATGTGATATAATTACATTAAAATTAGTTTAACTATATCAACAATAGCTTAAATAGTTTACTAATTTACTTACTTACCTATTTACCTATATTACGTTTTATTTCGACAATTTACGGTCGCCATCTTTGATTATTAATTTTCCCATTGTTTATGTATGATTTTTTCAAATTGTTGCCCAGAATGACAAAAATCACCGCAGAAGACCGTATTCTGATCAAAAATTTTCGAATTGAAAAACGTCGGGGTGCTAAGAAAATGATCAGAGAATTTCAAAATAAAGCCTGGAGTATAGCTATACATTACAGCAGGACGGAGCTCCATCTCACACAGCCAGAAATACAATCAACTTTCTTCGTCGTGAGAATGTTAATTTCATCGAGCCAGGCATGTGACCACCGAACAGCCCAGTAGATTATGCAATATGGGGTGTTTTGATGATTTTTGATTAGCTAAATATTGTGCAAAAAAAATTACATTAAGAATTATAATTAATTATATTATGTTTTGTATAATATTTTTTTTTTAAATAAATCATGTATTATGAGATGTTTTCACTTTTTTTGGGCCACCCTGTATATGCCTAATGCTTTTAGGAATTATTATTATTAACGTGATTGTACATTTAGTATAGTTTAATAACTAATTATTTTTCAAGTGTATATTTTCTTTAATATTTATAATCTCTTTGGCTAATACTAATTGATATACTTCTTATTTAAAAAAGGCAGTCCACCCTTCAAGAGTGATTTGTGCCATTAATCAAGTTAAAACATTATTTTATAGAAAAAAGTACTACAATATTATAGAATAGAAAGTATTATATTACAAGTCAATACTATTATCGTTTAAAAAAAATTGCTGTTATATAGATTAAATGTGGCGAGTTAAGGGAAAGAAGATAATACAAGTTAACTGAGAGTTGAAAATTACCATTGACGAGATTACTGTAAAAAAAAACCTATGATCCGCAATGGACAGACAAAAAAGATACGATTAAGGAGAACACATTCTTATTGTGAAGTTGTAATTATTCAGAACAGACGGTCTGTAATGTTTTAAATATTAATTTAATATATTAATTATAAATATATACATATAAAATCAATTTTATAAAAATATTGTTTTTGCGCTACCGGGATTCGAAATCTAAACAATGTATAATGTAACAAATAATGGAATGACAGATGTATTAATTTAAAAATTTGTCATGAAAAATACTGGCGCTATAATACAATTGGCAGTGTACTTCCCCGGATTGGAAATAGAGATCCAGGTTCGAATCCCGGTAGCGCAAAAACAATATTTTTCGACAAAATTGATTTTATATGTGTATATTTATAATTAATACATTAAATTAGTTTTTTAAAAATATATGGTCAGGGTCTCCTCCTCACACAATCTGAATAAATATGAGGCTACCTGGCAATGCCCAATTCTCATTCTAGATATATTTTATATTGTTCTTTTGGTGACTTTCCTTTTGGAGAACCAAGGGGTGCGGGGAATAGATCTTTGAATTGTTTTAAGCCCTAATGATTATTTGGATCCATCCATTGTACAGTCCAGATAGAATTCGTACGTTTTTTTACCATATTAAGTCTGTCATACATTGGGATATGGAATTGATGAGGGAAAACTCCGGAAAGAGTGGCCACCTTCGCCAGTTTATCAGCACACTTTTTTTAATGTTTTCTTAAAGTGTTGCAAAGGTGTAAAAATATTATATAATTTTACAAGTAAACAAAAAATATATATACATACATAATAATGGAATAACCAACAAATGCATTCGACTAAAACAAATGTTGGTAATAATATAAAAGTACAAAAAGACAACACATAAATTTAAATCATATAAATCAAACATTCATTTTTAACTAATTTCAAACGACAACTCCGCCCACTGACCAATCAAAACGCTAAGCGGCATCAATACACTGTTATAATGTGCAATTATGACAGGGTATTGATTATATGCTGGTAATTTGGTCCATAGATGTGCGATGGTATAGTGGTACTCGAAGCGAGTCCACATCTTAACATATATACAATCAAAAAAAATTGATAGATGTGGTGGTCGGTGGGGTGAGAACGGTGAACGTTATATTTATATAAAGTGATAACTTAAGCCAGTAAAAAACAGGTCGTAAGCGCTGTAATTACACCATATTTTTATATATTTTATATTAAATATAATAGAAATAGCTTCGCTCTATGAGATATCCGATATTTATTTAATAACAGTGCCTTTGAAGGTAAAAATCCAGTAATTGTGTGTTCTTGGACATACTCAAATATTGCTTAAGTAGTATAATGGATTATTCGCAATTCTTCGAGCAATGAGTGATACACTAAAAAGTAAAACTCCAAAAATTAAATCATTGTTTCAATCGCAGTCTACTACAATAATGAGCTTTATTCGCATGATTTTGTATAGAGTTTCATCTATTTTTCAATAAGAAAATCTTACGACTCGATCTGTAATATGCTGTTCGATATAATAGAGAAACGCTGGTCTGAAGTACCTCCTGGACCCAAGATTTACTTCATAAATTAGATCATCTGTTAGTTATATGAGAGCAACATTTCTGTCTCGATTTATATATCTACTTTTAATCCAACCCGGGACTCGGAGAGAGGGGAATTTTTAATTATTTATTATGCCTTGTTTTTTTGAAAATCAACTTATCTGAAAAGGAAAATATTTTTGTAGCCTTACCAGGCATACCTATTTTTTGTGTTAGAATTTTAAGCGTTAATTTATATTATTGAGATTATTTATTATTTCATTCGTTAGTTACCCACGTCGATCTTTGTAACAAGGGCGTGCAGTCGATACATTTAAATGTGCCGGACGTGATTATATATTATTAGAAATAAAAAGGAATTACTTGTTTATCTGGCAGATTTAATATGGCATAATAAAGCCGAATCACGATACATATTTTTATTGTTTATTTGAATTTCTAGTTAAGTAAAATGTGGTTTTTTTATGTATAGAACATTAAAATGAAATAAAACACTTCGAAATCGTGGTAATGGCCAGGGTATTGGCTTTATTGGAAAAATAATGTTATGCCATTAGTGTTTAAATGTGATTTCGTGCATATGGAAGCCGCAGCTGGCTCGAATAAGGCGTAATCTGAAAATCCGATTTTCGACTACTTTTTGGAGGAGCAACTGGGGACGTATATCGGCGATAACGCGACGAATGTTGACTTCCAAGTCGTCTAACGCCTTTGGTTTATTGACGTAAACTAGCGACTTTACATATCCCCATAGAAAATAATCCAAATGTGTTAAATCACACGACCTTGGAGGCCAATTCACAGGTTTGTTACGAGAAATTGATTGATAAATAGATTGTGGCGCGCGCTGTGTGGCATGTTGCGCCATTTTGTTGAAACCACAGCTCTTCTACATTAATGCCATTCAATTGGAGAACGAAAAAGTCGGTAATCATGGATCTATAGCGCTCTCCATCGACTGCAACGTTCTGGCCGGCATCGTTTTATAAATAAATTAATAAAAATTATTATGAAATATCTTGTATATTTTTCACAAAAAGTGCAGTTCTGGCTCCACGAAATGGGGAGAAATTACGCCCAAGAACTTTTAAAGGTCCAACCTTAAGATTAAAACTGCTACAACGGTAATTGAATTACCTAATTGCATCTCGTTTTACTCTTTATATATCTTTTTTATATGCTATCTAATTATATCTTACTTTAAGTTTTACGTTTTAATAAAATGGTATTTAATTGCATCTTGCTTTTCTCTTTACATATACCATACATTATATCTTATACATTGAACAATGTATTTATGCTAAGTTTTACACACCTAATCTATTGACATCTTGTTTAACTCTTTATATATATCATTTTGTACATTTATCATTGAACTTTGTTTACTACTATACAGGAAGAACATTGTCTGCTATAATACAGTCAAATACTAGTGTAGCAAGCAGGGTACCCAAATATATGTCTTAAATAAATAAATTATTATTAATATTAAAATGTATGAAATAAAATTAATAATTTAACTGAATTTATGAATATCTTTTCATACCAGAAGAAAATATTCCAAGCATGAACTGCATTTTTTCTCTTCAATGATATGTATCGTAAAAAAACAAATAAATTGGTGGCATTTTTTTTAAATTCATTAGCAATGTTTGGGGTATCTGTAGACCCCACACCGTCAGTCAACGGTTCGAACAGAACTCGGCGGGTACCTTTCTCGTATCTGTTATGAAATCGGAGGCTGTATCTTCTGTAGGCAGTAAGGGGTTAAGAAAACTAATTATTGTCGGACTACCATCTTTGCATCGCCCTTTGCCTTCCTCGTAACCGGTTCCTAGCTACCTGACCGGGCAGGCCGGAGAGCCTCCCAGAAACTGACAAGTCAATCAGCCAATATACCTAATCAGCAATGATTTGTTTATCTCGCTTTGCAAAAACAATATATTTACGTGTTTCTCAATATAAATATGGTCGCCATACAACCAAAATTGAATAACTACAAAAAATAAAAATGTGTTTTGTATATGTAATTAAAGCCCGTGTCCACTAAAGGGGACACGATGAGATTATCTCAGAGATTTATACATGTTGAGATTTTGATCTGGAAAAAAATCAGCTTGAAATCGATAGAAAGAGGAACTTAAAACACAAATCAGTTACAACGTTCGATCTGAATGCAAGATTTGATCAACCACATAACCACCATAGATTCCACAGCTATAATATCTAATTATTTTACTGGTAAAATGTTATCATTAAACATTAACAAATATAATATAAGACGTTACCAACTGACGAACATGAGACCAGAGACATGGTTTTCATACGGGGATTACGAAAGCTGAGATTATCCCGAGCCGTAAATCTCATTCGTGGACACGAGCCATTATGTGTATTTTACTTTCGTACATAACTAATTTGAAATTTCAATAAATAAATCATTTTTACTAGATCTAAAAATGATTAATTTGACTAAATATCAAATAATTTTGATGAGATATAATATTTATAACAATTATATAATTAATAAAAATTAAGTGTATTAACACTTACTACCCGGTGAGTCAAATAAAACACGTCCGGCGGTGGTAGGTCATTTTAGACCCACTTCAAGTTTTCGGTTTTCCAACCATTTTGTCGGAGATTTTTATAGATTTTTCATTTTTAATGTGATTTAATGAAATCGCATGATGTGCCGTAATGTTTCTGGTAAAAAATAAAGTTAAAAATTAAAAAATATTACGATTAATGTACGTATCAAAACACAAACAACGACTGATAATTAGCAACAACAATATTAAAAACCCGAGGGAAGGGTCATAAAACTTACAGGTAGGCGCAACGCCCCTCAAATAGCATTGTCTAGAGGCCGCCAGACGAAAATAAGTAAAAACAAATAACAATATAAATCTGAACAATAATTGGACGCATACCTGGTATCCTTTGTCTACCCGCCGTAAAAAATAATCTCAAAATGTTGACAATATATGTTTCGGCGTAAGCACTGAGATTCAATCCCGCAAAGGCGACTGTCTTGGGTCAGTTTTTGATAGTTTTTTCACATTTTTATCAATAACTCATTTGAATCTCGTCATACAACATTTATTTGTATCTCAAATTATTTGGAAAGATTTAATAAAATATTAGCTAGAAGGAAAACAGCATTAAACGACTATTTGTAGCGTAATTTATATTTTTACAAACACCCGGGTCAGATCTGACCCACCACCTCAGAGGACGTGTTAATTAGAAAGACATACGTATAAAATCAATTTTATCGTAAAATATTTTTGTTGCTACTTGTTGCTTTATGCTATACCAACACAGTGGAATGACGACATATTTTCGTTCCATTATTTGAAAGCCATCTTCTTTATTTTTACGGAATCTAAAATACCTTTGAGTAATCCGATAGGATTGGAAGAGGTCCTGGGCACCTCGGTCACTGGACCTTACACCATGCGACTTTTTTTTTATGGGGATACCGACTTAAGTCGAGAGTTTACAGCAGCAATTCTCGAACAATTCAGGCCGTACAAGAAAATATAAAGTTGCTGCCATTGAACCAACGCTTTGCTCTCGCGTGTTCGCAAATTTAATAGTCCGATTGCAAGAGTGTCTGACACCCTTTAAATAATTAGTAAGTTAAGGTGGTTTTAGCATTAAACAGTGAACATTGGTTAGGACAGTGATTAGTCCTGTGTCACTAATTTTTTTTCTACTATTTCCAATCCTCTATAACCTGTATTTGTATTATTTCAAATTTAAAAAATTGTATTAATGGCTCACGTTTGAAGTCTCCAGACCTTTATCCTTTATTCTGGCAACATATCCAAAGTGTATACGAATTATTCTACTCCATGTATTATTAGATGCGTTCGAGATGTTTCTAAAACATTCGACAAATATTTTAGAAACATCTCGAACGCATCCAACATATGCATTCTTATCTAGCAAATAGTGCATTAAATGTGACAGTCCGTACGTTACGTGCGAGATACTTTCTTCAAATTTAGCACATTAAATTAATGCAATAAAAAGGTCCCGGGACAAAGAGACACGATGCGATCAAAGAGCGCAAAAAATTGTTTAGGTTAGCTCAAAAATCTTTCCCTCAAACAAAGAATGCTTACGCTAAAACTGGACAAAGAGATTTAGGATATTAAAGGGCCAAAGCGACGGTAGATGACCACTGTGTTTTGGATATCGGTTGTAAGAAATTATTTTTAAATTTTTAAATATGAATTAAACATATTAATTATAAAGATATACATATAAAATCAATTTTATCGAAAAATATTGTTGCTGCGCCACCGGGATTCAAACCTGGATCTCTTTCCTAACCGGGGAAGGTGCTTTATCCAACTAAGCTACAGCGACATTATTTTTAGCGACAATTTTCGACCCTATATGTTACCTTTTTGATATTAATACATTTAATCGTTCCATCATTTGACAGAGCCATCTACCTTATTTTTACAGAATCTCAAATACCTTTGAGTAAACTGATAGCAGACGCCAGAATTATCAATAAATTTTTATTAAATTTTGGACACATTGATACAACTTTATTATTTAGGAGAACACATTGATAAGAATGTGTTCTTCTAAATATTTTTTAATTAATTAATTATCTTTGCATAATGTTTAAATGAGGTCCAACCCTTAAACTCGACTCTACGCTGGTTTGAGAAATATAATACCCATACAAAATTGTTCATGTCTCCACTGCAATAATTCCGATTCGTTTTACGTCGCCGTTTTTATCGCTCTACATAAATGAGCTCTGAAACGACGTAGCTGTACGGTACTGGAGAGTACTAATCGTTAGTACGCAGGGGCGTGAAACAAATATAAATTAAATAATTGTATTAACATACACGAAAACATTATTTTACAATTTGCGCCATTACACCCATGGTGCTATTTTGTATTCGGCGCATCGAGCTATTCACTGTCTTGAAGCTAGTGTGAATTACTCGAGTCATATTATAGTATTATGGTTATTTACTGTATGAAGTCGTTACTTGTGCTGTTTTTTAACAGAATAACATTAGAAAGGCCTACAACTGAGTACAAATCATTGAAGTGTCCACTTCCTCTTTTACTAATTCGCAAATTTTACTATCTTACTGTTATTAACGTGTTGATTTCATGATTGTTCTTTAAATTTGGTGCATGGATTGGCTTTGATTTGATTTGGAAAAAATAAAAAGCCATTTTCAGAACTATTTCATACGTTAAACTTTAATAGAAATAATTATTTCCTTAAGTTATTACGTGAAGGATTTTCAAACAATAAAAGAATCATGTTCGGTCATAAAAAGTGTTTTTAAAAACGTCCATACAATTTTTATATGGGTAAGAATGTATTATTTTACGTTAAAACTTAAACTTTAAAAACACTATTAATAGTACTCTAAAATTACAAATAAATACATGGTAGGATCGTATAAACAACGGATTTATTCCGTCTAAAGACGTTGGTTAAACGAAAGTACATATATATTATACATGATTGTATAATGTCATTGGTAACAGCATAACCTAAATCTATACCTACTGCACGCCACTGTTAGTATTCCCATCGTACCTATATGTGGAAGAGTGAATTTTCTCTGCCTACCTCCGCGCAAAACGGCATGATACGACGAAAATAAACCATTTAAAATGCAGCGATATCTGGAAGGCTCTCAATTTATAATATTTGAACTCGGAATCTCCGTGATCTCTGGCTGGACCTCTTATTCCATGCGCTTGTCATTTCTTTGATCGAGGAAACAGCCCTCCATTATCGCGCTAATATACTACTACCATGGATACCACCTACCACCATAAAATATGTTTCGTCTTTTTCCCCGTAAGGTAGTGTCTGTTCTCGCTTATACTAATCAGTCCGCACCTAATTAGTAACGTGACTAATCTGGTTTTATTTGAGGAATTTATTCGGGTACGGGTGACACGTTGGAGCTCTTTAGGCAGATAGGCTGGCCTGCGTGAGTAGGATCTTCACTCTCTTCATACCTCGTGTTTTGTAATTCCGTTTGTAGTTTTGAATGTTTTTGATGACTAAACTACTGGATCTTAATTTACCATTATTTATATTATATGTTTTATTTGAATAAATACACAGCACTTACGGGACGCCGGAGGGTCTAAATTTTAAATTTTGCGTTAATTTCTAATAACTACATTAAATTTTCTTTTTCGTTTTATATACTGCATTAAATTGAATACGTTATTGAAATTAAAGTCCCGTTTTATTAGATTTGGTGACAAGGGAGCCCTAGCTTCTGAACCGGTCCCGGAAAAGGGTGAGTCCCCCCCTTAATTAAGTAAACGGAAGCGCATTGAAACACGTATTTATTATCATTAAATATTATTATTCAATAATTCAGAATTTAGATTATCTTGTTTATTATATAATATATTCCCAATGGAGCATTATCTTCAGAATTATTTGTATAAACAGTAGCGCGACCCTTCAGTGGTTAGATCGCATCTGAAATTCAAACGTGAAAGAACTGAAAAAATTGCTTGGAAACATTTTGGACGTGTATCGTATCAATAAAATGAACTGCTCACAAGAACAGAGTCGCGATTTCATGGCGGAACATAAAATTTATATCTTATATATCGTATAAACGCGCCACTGAAAACTCCGTGTGACCAACGATTACGTGTTTAATGTCTCCAGTGTCGAAGTGTACCCTGTGGGTGAGGGAACGAAACTGTGGACGTGTTCAGCTGCATGACGAGGAGGCAGGGAGCAGTTGGCGAACACTCCGTCTTTACATAAATTAGCTCATCAAATAAATCAAAATATACAATGTTATGTTTTTAAAATGATAAAGCGCTAATGTCTTCACTATTCAGGCTCACTGCAGGAAAAGGATCCTTTCATAATTTGGGTATGTTGCTGAAAGAGACAGAAATGGCCCGGAGAAGTTGATTATCACGAGGGACGTATAAGATAGATCGATCTCCAATTAGATGGCTAGATCAAGTCCGAGACACGACCAGAACCTGAAGATCGCAAGTGTGGAGGCAACCAGTTCATGATGTGTCCAGCATAATTAATTTTTTTTTATATGAAGACCCGATTCGCCATAAAGATAATACATATTATATTAAATATATTAATTAGAAAGATATACATATAAAATCAATTTTATCGAAAAATATTGTTGTTGCGCCGCCGGGATTCGAACCTGTATCTCTTTCCAAACCGGGGAAGGTGAATTATTCAACTGTACTACAGCGACGATATTTTTAGCGACAATTTTCGACCCTATATGTTACCTTTTTGATATTAATACATTTAATCGTTCCATCATTTGACAGAGCCATCTACCTTATTTTTACAGAATCTCAAATAACTTTGAGTAAACTGATAGCAGACGCCAGAATTATCAATAAATTTTTATTAAATTTTGGACACATTGATGCAACTTTATTATTTAGGAGAACACATTCTTATTGTGAAGTTGTAATTATTTAGAACATAGGTCTGTGATATTTTAAATATGAATTAAATATATTAATTAGAAAGATATAATGGAACGATTAAATGTATTAATATCAAAAAGGTAACATATAGGTTCGAAAAATGTCGCTTAAAATATTGTCGCTGTAGCATAGTTGGATAATGCACCTTCCCCGGTTAGGAAAGAGATCCAGGTTCGAATCCCGGTGGCGCAACATCAATATTTTTCGATAAAATTGATTTTATATGTATATCTTTCTAATTAATATATTTAATTCATATTTAAAATATCACAGACCTATGTTCTGAATAATTACATATTATATAATACATTTAAGTTACAGAATATTATTTACGTTATTAAAAGGAAAATATAAATAAATTAAAAGTTCACACACATACATAAATATAAACACTTCAATCCCGGCTATTATTGTATCTGTAGCTATTCTGTAGTCGTTGCCATTCTCTGGTCAGGGAACCAGAGGGTCGGTAAAAAAATATATATAATAAATAAATTGCAGTTTTCCAAAAATGATAAACTGAATTTTATTTCATTCGTAATAGTTCGTGCGTTTTCGGAACTTTTCGGCGGCTACAATACAAAGGCTCGCCTTCGGCCAAACCTTCGGCAGATTTTACCAAAGCCGAAGGTGTATTTTTTAGCCGAAGGTGGAAGCTTCGGTCAGACTTTAGTTATAGGATTATTTTTTTTCAATTTTAAATATCTATGTTATATAGCGTATTAAATGTGAGCTACTTTCTTTTGTTTTAGCTTATTAAATTGCATTAATTTGACACAAATTCTTATTATCTTCGTTTATTTTGATTATCCATTTAATCCTTCTTGGAATAGAAAGATACCAGGACAAAGAGATGTGATGTTTATATTGACAAACCAGGACAAGAGTGCATAGAAATTGTTTAGGTCAGCCCAAAAAATCTTCCCTCCAAAACACAGGGTGTTTATTTTAAACCTAGACAAGGGATTTAGGGTATCGAGGCCCGAAGCGGCGGTAGATCACCACTGTGTTTTGGATATCGGTTGTAAAAATATATTCTTAAAAATAAATATATAAATTATCATTAAAAAGAACACATTCTTATTGTGAAGTTGTGTCCAAAATTTAATATAAATAAATTAATAATTCTGGCGTCTGCAGTCGGTTTACACAAAGGTATTTGTGATTCCGTAAAAACAATGTAGATGGCTTTCAAATAATGGAACGACAGATGTATTAATTTGAAAAAGTGTAACATATAGGTTCGAAAATTTATCATGAAAAATACTGGCGCTATAACACAATTGGTAGTGTACTTCCCCGGATTGGAAATAGAGATCCAGGTTCGAATCCCGGTAGCGCAAAAACAATATTTTTCGACAAAATTCATTTTATATGTATATATTTATAATTAATACATTAAATTCGTATTTAAAATTAATTACCTTTGCAAAGTGTTTAAATAAAGTCTTACCTTACTCTACGCTGATGAGAAATATGATTTGTATAAATAAATAAATAGAAAAATTATCGACAATATTTGGGTTTGAAATTTTTCTAAGAACACACAATTACTGTATTTTTACCTCCAAGCCATTGTTCTTAAACAAATTATAGATATCTCATAGAGATGAAGCTATTTATATTATATTATATAGGAAAATATGGAAGTAAAGGTAATTACAGGGCTTACGACCTGTCTTCGACTGGCTTAAGTGATCACTTTACACAATGTAACGTTCACCATTTCATCCACAATCAACCTCCATATCTATAAAATTTTTGTAAGTTATATACATATACGTTACCATATAGAAACACTTCTGAGTATTTAAATACAACTTCGCTGTAGCCATTTATGGTCTGAAATTTGATATTCATTTCCCTGAAACAGCATAGATGTCACAAATGAGAATCTTATTTTATAAATATGAAAGGTAAGTTAATTTTCAATTTTGTATATTTCTTATTATTACACATCCAAATCTTCCCATATAACATAATATAAATAGCTTCGTCTTTATGAGATATGTATAATTTGTTTAAGAAAAATTATCGACAGCCAAGTCGTTCCGGTCTCCCCAGCGATATCCCGATTAGTTTTTTGTCGCAATTTTAATCGCCCTGCCCTGAAATGGCGTCGATAGATTCTCCCGGCACTAGCGGGTACTTGCGTTAATTCAGAAGATCCTGTGCAGCAAATAATTGGATGCGATGCTAATTACCTTCCAGCATCCGCAATCACCGTCGGAAGCCGGGAAGAAGCCTCCGATGATGCTCCTCTTCAACACGGAGACTATCGTGACAATTGTGCAAACGATATGTGCTCGTCGCGAGCAATCTATTTATTTTTTAATTCTTTAGTTAATTAATTGTGTATTTTGATACACGACCACGACATTTCGTCTTCCCCCGGGATCGGACACTGCATCCAGGTCAGTGGTGGATTTACAGAGTATTATGTGACGTTATGAAAGAAATACGGGGAAATACACCAGTTTGGTAATATGAGACGACAATTAGGTTTGCGAGATATAATTAAATTATTTAAAAAATTTACAATATGCATGATAAATCTTTATATTGGATAGCACCAACTTGACACTATCCACCGTTTAGTATGCCAATCCCAGTGTTGAAATATTACTACATAACATATAATTTATTATTTTAGGAGAAATTTGTCGAAAATTGTCGCTAAAAATAATGTCGCTGTAGCTTAGTTGGATAAAGCACCTTCCCCGGTTAGGAAAGAGATCCCGGTGGCGCGACAACAATATTTTTCGATAAAATTAATTTTATATGTATATCTTTATAATTAATATATTTAATTCATATTTAAAATATAATTTATTGAAGTGTCACGCTATAAACAATATAATAAATAATAACTAGCTAATAAAATATAATTTAACAAACTTCCTGATCGGACATTTCAAACCTCCACAAAACCTATATTTTAATGTTGATAATAATGTTAATTAATCAACAAAAAAAAACATATACATATACACTCCCGTTTTGGGGATGCCCGCCCCTGGCTGCTGCCTTCTACGATTGATATTAAAACGAACCTCGCGGCAAATTTTGACGTATGAATATTATATAGATATGACTTCGGCACTATCCGGCGGGTAATTAACCGTAGGCCCTAGTTAATCGACGGTCAGTTAGCCAACCTAACCTGACTGTTAACTAACTGTCGTTTAACTAACCGCCGATTAACTAACCGCAGATAACTATCCGTCGGGTAACTATCCGTTCGATAACTATCCAACCTAACCTAACGTTCGTTTAACTAACCGCTGTTTAACTATCTACCGTTTAAATAATTGCCGTTTAACTAACCACTGTTTAACTATCTACCGTTTAACTAATCGCCGTTTAACTAACCGCCGATAAACTCGTAAATTGAGTAAAAATATCAATAATAATCGTTAACTGAAAGTATAACAAATCGACCTACCCACCATCCGGTATGGAATTAAATTAATTTATTAATTATTCGAATTTTTATTAACCTTTTAAATGTCACGAGCGCGTTAACACGCCAAACTGTGTACTTTGCAAAGCTATAAGCGTGTCAACGTGCACTTTTGGACCTTGCAAACTTGCAGGGATTAAAGTCATATTTTTAAATGATTTTTTTCATCTGCGAACGACAGGACGGGTGGCAGCTTTCGATAGACAAGTCGAGACCCTATGCGTTGGCAGTTAAAAGGTTAAGATATATATAATAAAGCTGTTTGTATATGGAGAGGCTCATTTATCTCATAACAACACAGTTAGCCGCCTGTCTTGCGAACAACAAAAGAATTTAATGCTCTGGGATTTTTCACCATCTCGAGACAATGACTCTTGGCTGAACGCCGTTAATTGAGGTATTTCAGTGTTGAGACGGCGGTCTGCAGGAAACCGCCGCGGAGCACATTTGTCAGTTGCATTGACACCAATTAACTGGGGCCACGATCGATGCGTTGATCTCAGTCCGAGCCATTTCCTCGACGTTCATTCATATGTTTCAAGAAATAAAAAATGCTTCACCCCGAGCGACTAATAACCTTTTTGTATTTTGCAGTTTTTTGTAATCTTTTGATCGTTCTAAGCGTTTTTTAAACGCGCTCCGAGCTGGCCTATGTGGTTCTAGCCCAAATTACGTCAAACTGTTCGCAGCGAAATTTTAATGCATCTATCTTCATTCGTTTGAATTTACATGATCTGTTTGTTTTTTTTTTTTCTACTTTGAAGATAAATATCTCTTTTTTTTAAATTCCTCTACATGTATACAGCTAGACCACCAATTCTACTACTATAAGTACTGTAGCGCTAGTCGCATTGACATTTTTACTACTTACCAGAGAGGGTAGAGCGCCACACTCTTCTGTCCTCATCCACATTCATATTCCTCTATTTCTGGTGTTATCAACACTTGCGTCATGTACCATTCTTACCATTCTCTCCTTATTCATCTTTTGCGTACTAAAATCAGCTTTACATTCTTTATTTATTTCTTCACTTTTACTAACCTTATAATAAACATCTTAAATGTTTTATATATAGTGTTTTTTTTTTCGAATTGACAACACTTTTTCCAGCGACAGCCAATTTGACAGCTGACTGTTTGCCATTCCATCATGAATATACTTACGCCAGAACAACGCCTGCAAAATGTGCAAATTTATTTCGAAATCGTGGAAAACTCACCGTGTGTTACGTCTATTTTACGGTCGACATAACCGTCCATCCGAGCGAGTAATTCGAATAACCATGGATCGTTTTCGCTCCGCGCATACTCTAATTGGTAATACGCCTCCGCAGAGACGTCGTACAGAGCGCACCGAAGAAGCTGTTGCTGCAGTGGAGCGTAGTATTGAGGAGGACCCGAATGCACAGCAATAGATCCATGATTACTGACCTTTTCGTTCCTCAATTGAGTGGCATTAATGTGGAAGAGCTGTGGTTTAAACAAGACGGCGCAACGTTCGATAAGCGTACAATTTCGCGTAATGAACCTGTGAATTGGCCTCCAAGATCGTGTGATTTAACACCTTTGCGTTATTTTCCGTAGGGATATGTGAAGTGGCTGGTCTACACCGATAAACCAGAGACGATAAACGACTTGGAAGCCAACCTTCGTCACGATACTGCCGATATACGGCTTCTAAATGTGGTTGAAAATTGCACTTTTAGATTGCCCATATGCGCTAAATAATATCTAAACACTAATGGCATAAAATTATATTTCTAAATATGAATTAAATATATTAATTATAAAGATATACATATAAAATCAATTTTATCGAAAAATATTGTTGTTGCGCCACCGGGATTCGAACCTGGATCTCTTTCCTAACCGGGGAAGGTGCTTTATCCAACTAAGCTACAGCGACAACATTTTTAGCGACAATTTTCAACCCTATATGTTACTTTTTTGATATCAAATCGTTTCATGTATTTTACGTTACATGTATTTTAATGTATTAATATCAAAAAGGTAACATATAGGGTCGAAAATTGTCGCTAAAAATGTTGTGGCTGTAGCTTCAAGCGACAATTTTCGACCCTATATGTTACCTTTTTGATATTAATACATTTGATCGTTCCATGTATTTTAATGTATTAATATCAAAAAGGTAACATATAGGATCGAAAATTGTCGCTAAAAATGTTGTCGCTGTAGCTTAGTTGGATAAAGCACCTTCCCCGGTTAGGAAAGAGATCCAGGTTCGAATCCCGGTGGCGCAACAACAATATTTTTCGATAAAATTGATTTTAAATGTATATCTTTATAATTAATATATTTAATTCATATTTTAAAATATCACAGAGCTATGTTCTGAATAATTACAACTTCACAATAAGAATGTGTTCTCCTAAATTATATTTCTAATAAAGTCACGATTTTTATGTGTTTTATTTCATTTTAAAGTTAAAACACAGTTTATTAAATACATGAATTAGAAGTGTAAAAAAGTCTAATAAAATATGCTCTAAACATTTTACTACAATTTACAAAAGATAAATTATCTAGGTAACAAATATAAATTTCAAGTGATTTTATTGGATGTTCAATCGCCGCTGTTCGCGCGTGTGCATCTCTGTCAGGGGCACGTTGTTTTGCTTCGGAAAATAATGCTGGGAAGTCGATTCTTGTACCTGAAAAGCATTAGACTAATATCGTGCTCCTAAGAGCCGAGATTTCAGAAAGAGGGTGAGTCAAGCATCACTAATTTTCCGGTGTGTTTTAAGGCGGGAACACATTTTTTTTCGTAAGATTTTTATTTCCAAATCAAATCCAATATTTTGTCATTCTCTAATACTAATTTCTTTGGTGAAATTATATTTATATTTAAAATACCAAAATGTTGGCAAATAAATAAATTGGTTACATTTTTATATTTATTAATATTAACAGCCAAAATAAAACTTCATATATAACTTCACCAGGGCGAAAACTATTCGTAAGTATTAACAGAATATTAAATGTGAAAAAAAAAAAAAAATCGTGAATTATATAAAAATAAATCCATTGTTTATCAGAGATGTGTGAATTTAGCGAGAAGATGTTATGCGAGATAAAATGTGCGGTAATGTTAAAAAGTGCCCATTGTTTCATTAAAAAGAAAAAAAAAATTGTACTATTTTTTGCCCACTTTTTCAAATTACTGCACATTTAATGCATCATTGCAAGATTGCACCTGAAGCAAGGCCTGCAATTTAAAAAAAAGATTAGCTTGAATTTTTCACAAAATGCCTCCTTTGGCATTAAAATAGCGTTAACTTTTTTTGTATGTAGTAATTTCAATTTTTTTTTCCTTAGGCATTTAGGTCATGGTCTGAATTCAAAATTTTTCCTGGCAAATTAAATATGTTTGAAACATCCTCGATCTACCCCGTGAGGATCAGCCATTGTTGTATCTTTGGGGGTTGGGACGGTGGTTAAATGAAATACATGTGATTGGCGCGTGTTGAGGTTTATTGTGACAATGAATAAAAACAATGAAGACAGATAGAAATTAATACAGTGAATGAAGATATAAGAAATTATGAAATGAAATGAATTGGTGGTCTTGCTCGGCTAAGGCGAGCCGGCAAGACCGCCATTGTGAAACGCTGAAAACTTGAGAGACCGTCTGACGGTGAATTGAGCCAGACTTGTGGCAGCAGCCGGCAACGCTGTCGCTAGCGTCGATGCCGACTGAGATGGCGGTAGATTCGAATTACGATCGCTACATATCAATTCTCACTTGTTTAAAATCCGCATTCGGGACTCTCCTATGTGTGAAGAGGAAAATTTAAATCATGTTTTTTTAGGATGCCCTATCAATGACCAGCATCCAAATTTAATCCAAGATCTTTCTAACAAAATTCCATTCCCCGTCAACGTCCCAACTTTGTTATCATCTAGCAATCAAACCATTTTTTAAATATTAACGAGGTTCCTAAACGCCAATGAAATAAACCTGTAAAAATTAAATGTATCCAAAAGAAACTTCACATTAAATAAAATTACTCGGTAATGGCAAGAACACTCCATACGAGGGAAATGCCAATTTAAAAAAAAAAAAACACGTTTCATAGGAAAACTTATCGGAAATAATAATCAACAAACAGAAAACGATATTTTTTTAAGTTTTTGGAAATGACATTAAAAAAAGTAACAAATTATTATTCAAAAATTCATAAATGTTAAAATATCTCGAAAACCGTGTGATTTCAATTGAAAAAAAAATTATCCAAAGAAACCAGGAGCAAAGCCTTAGGATACAACTCAGTGCCAAAATTTAATACCAAATTCGTTCAACGTACTTTCTTATTTTGCGCTCCGAGAATATTTAATAAACTGCCACTAGACCTTAAAGGATCTAAAGTGATCAACGACTTCAAACCAAAAATATCAAAGTGATTGCTTGATGTGGGTAGAAAGCAAAATTAAACTAATTTGTCATTCGTGTTAACCTAACATTCTTGTCACCGACAATTGTATATTACTGACAATAATATTTTTATAACTTTTTTTTTATAACTCACATTAACATTATACTTACTTGCCTCTTGACATTTACAACTTTTAAAAAGTGTACAGATAATTACTTTAGAACAGACTACGTCTAGTTAATCAATTACCTTTATTTTTTCATATGTACTATTTATGCTACAAAAAAATAAACAAATAATTGGTTGGTAGGATTGGGCATGGTCTCAGCTATCGATGGTTTTCGTTTGGACCACTACTTACAGGACACCCTGTACGGGGTGGGTGGCTTCCCGCTATTTATGGACAGGCACTTCATTCTCATGGATTAACATCTCAGTTTGCAGTAAATAAATAAATGAAACATTAAAAAAGTTAACTGCGGTTGTAACAGTTGTCGCGCCGTCTCGTCAGATGGTTATCACCTTCGACAATTACTATTGTAATACAACTGTTGTGTGTCGTGAAATGTAACGGATGTCAGCTGATGGGTGAGAACTCATTACACCTGTGAGAATTTATCGCAATAAGTATATATAGTTAAGAAAATGATAGGTGAGGACTATTTTCGTTTATTCTATCTAGCCTAAATTCAAATATGTCTGACGATGTTTTAATTTTTTGTTTTTCCGTTATATCCGCTACGTGTTTCCATCTATTTATCAGTTGGATCAATGTTCTCTCTATAGGGTGGCCCAAAAAAAGTGAAAACATTTCGTAAAATATGATATAATTGCATCAAAATTAGTTGAACTATATCAACAATAGCTTAAATTAGTTTACTAATTTACTTACTTACCTATATTACGTTTAATTTTCCCATTGTTTATGTTTGGTTTTTTCAAATTGTTGCCCAGAATGACAAAAATCACTGCAGAAGACCGTATTCCGATCAAAGATTTGCAAATTGAAAAACGTCGGGTTTTCAAAATGAAGCCTGGAGTGTAGCTAGACATTACAGCAGAACGGAGCTCCATCTCACACAGCCAGAAATACAATCCACTTTCTTCGTCGTGAGAATGTTAATTTCATCGAGCCGTAGCCACCGAACAACCCAGATTTAAACCCAGTAGATTATACAATATGGGGGGTGTTTTGATGATTTCTGATTAGCTAAATATTCTGCAAAAAAAAATAATTAAAAATTATAATTAATTCCATTATGTTCTCACTTTTTTTGGACCACCCCGTATATAAAATATTATTTCTTCTTCATTTCAGTATTGACAGTATTGGCACCGTGACTTTTGCTATCCTTCAGAGCCACTTTATAGGGAATTTCAGGTTTTGTATACAAGCCAATTAAATGTGCTGAATATATTTAACTAGCTATCGTAGGAAAATAAGCGCTCCATCTGTGAGGACTGAAAGATATTATCCCACAAGTGCAAATAATCTTAAAATCGTTCCAAGAATGAAAACTGCTTTTGGTCAAAGATTGTTCACTTTTCAAGCTCCCCGAATAAAAAATCAAATTGGAAATAATATAAAAACTTTAAGTGACATTAAAGCTTTTAAAAATAATGTCTTAAATTTGTTGTCAAGATGAGGTAGAGCAGATGAGATGCTGAGAGCAAACTGTTGTATATTATGAAATGATTCTTATAACTGCATTTTGTGTGTTGTACTGACTGCATTATAGCTTTGATCGTCCATATTTTCCTTTACCTTGTATGTGTTTACATTATTTTACATGTCCAAGTTATTAGAAGAATTTACGGGTATTATATTTTGACGTAGAGCGGGTCACAAAACAATTTTCTGACAAAATTTGGGTAAAATAGATTATTTGATAGTGTTAGGTATGGGTATCGTGTTGGTAATGTTTAGTTAGTTAAATAATCTTATTATTATACGAGGATGTCGTCTGCCATGAGTGCGGCCTGAGGATCCCTATTCCCGAATCGCACACCCTTCCACGTGTTGCGCATGGAGGTTCTGAGGAGTGAATCTTCCTCCTTTGCTTTCCCAGTGTTCAGGGTCTATGCTACATTTGGCAGATGGATCTGGCCTACCTTGATCTCGGTCCTGGGTCGGACGTCATGTCTCACCTCCAGTTGACTCGCACTTTTGTAGTTAAGAACGGAGACATCACTGCACTCCTGATGCTGAAGAACACCGCTTCTTTTTCGTGGTTACACACGACTATTAAAATAAACATATGTGTCGACAGCTCGGCGTCGGAATGCAATCTGATTCCGCGTCGGCGAAATCCCTAGTTAAAAGTGAGATTTATGGGATAGACGGAATACACAGGGAGTATCGATAGTTGTACTGATTTATTGTCGTTTTATGTGACCTTTGTGTGCCACATGTGCAATCACAACACGAGATGAATCTCAACTAAATTTCTGAGATTACCCTTGTGACGTAAGAATCTTGTCGTGTGTTCGCGTCCCCGCCGCTATCAACGGTGAAACCGTCTGGGAGCAATCTGTCGACGTTGTCAAAGCGATATAACAATAATTAAGAATTGAATAATAATTGGAAAATCGTTTCTAAAGACCTCATCCGGAGGCGGACCGTTATGGCCAGGGCCCGGGGCCCGGGGGCATCTCTCATGGTCGCATGACCCGCGAGAAATATCAATTTGCAAATGAATGTAATTTCTTTTCAGGCGGCGAACAATCGGAGCAATGTTCGCTGGAGTCTTTTTTTGAAATACGACAACGGAAAAAATGCATTCTGATATAACGTCGATGTGGACGCGGAGGCAGCTTAATTTTGATATATTTTTTCTTCACAATGACAGGCATCTTTCATTTCTACCCGTTACACAACACGCGTATAGAATATTTCATATCTAATGGCAATGCGAGGCAACTCAGAAATTTTGCTGAAATACGTCAGACCTTATATCTCCACGCTGACGACAACTCACCCCCAGCAATGAATCACGGACACAACACAAGACACACAACGAACATCTGCCCGCCAGTTCCGAGAGCGACAACGACATTTTATCAAAGATTCTACATGTTCTCAGCTCCGAAACTGTACGACACACTCAGCACCGTTCACTTCCAATAAGATTACACAAATATGGACCCAATATATGATCCAATCGGGTAGAGATCAATCAGTACCATGGCTATCCAACATTCTAACGTAAGATGATAAACATAAGATATTGCTATTAAGTATATACTCGTAGTTTATTGTGTGAGATGGAGTAGACTCCACCTCTGATATATACAGCATTGTCATCTGTGTTAAAGTAGTCGGTTTTTCTCGTACTGTTATTTAATTCAAGAAAGATAAAGATTCGACGAGAATAAAAATAAAGCGTGTTGTAGAACTAGTGTAGGCACTGTATAATGATTATGTTAGTATGCTGGATAGCCATGCTTCTGATTGATCTTTGGGGGTTAGGACGGTGGTTAAATGAAATACATGTGCGATTGGCGTGTGTTGAGGTTTATTGTGACAAATGATAAAACAATGAAGACAGATAGAAATGAATACAGTGAATGAAGATGTAGGAAATGATGAAATGAAATGAATTGGCGGTCTCGCTCGGCAAAGGCGACCCGGCAAGACCGCCATTGTGAAACGCTAAAACTGGAGAGACTGCCTCGATGGTGAATTCTCAAGCCAGGCTTGTAGCAGCAGCCGGCAACGGTGTCGCTAGCGTCGATGCCGACTGAGATGGCGGTGGATTCGAATTACGATCGCTACAGATCTCTACCCGATTGGATCATATATTGGGTCCATATTAGTGTAATCTTATTGGAAGTGAACGGTACTGAGTATGTTGTACAGTTTCGGAGCTAAGAACATGTAGAATCTTTTATAAAATGTCGGCGTTGCTCTCGGAACTGGCGGGCAGATGTTCGTTGTTTGTCTTGTGTTGCGTCCATGATTCATGTACCATTCTCTCCTTATTAATCCGTTACAAAAGACCACACTAAAAATATTGTGCACTGGGTGTGCTGCACCCGGCAGGTGTGTCGTTACAGTTTAGCGAACACTCCTCTGATACTCTTCACCGGACGACATGGACTGTCTTCTCGGAACTCTTCAGGCCGCCGCAATAATTCGTTTAATTCAACTTACGGTAAAAATCATATTTCTGCGGTACCCCAAAGGAAATTATATTTGCATAATGTAAACCACAAGAGTTTTGCTGGGGACAATGAGGCGATGTGATGTCTCTATTAAATGGCCTCGCAAATTGTAACAAAAATGGCCACATTTTTTACAGGGTCGCCTTGGAAACAAGTCAAATCAATTTAAATACTAATTAAATGTATCAATTAGAAAGATATACATATACAATCAATTTTATCGAAAAATATTGTTGTTGCTCTATCGGGATATTTTATGAATGAATACATTAAATTAGTATTTAAAACATCACAGACCGTCTGTTCTGAATAATTACAACTTCACAATAAGAATGTGTTAGTTATGACATCCTGAAGAAGAAAATGGTATTTTTCGATACCGGTAGATGTATTTAAACTCAATTTAGTGGTTAATAAAACAAAGATAATAAATAAAAATATGAATTTTAACCACAAAGTTAATATTGCTAATTTTAAAAGTATAATAATGTGTTCTCCTTAATTAATTTATTTAAGCATTAATTGCCTACCAGACAAAAACATAACATGGTAAACAGTTATTGTTACAATCGAACTCAATAACTGTTTAAATAACAGTGTAAATAATGATTTAACCATCACTAAAACATACCATTCTACCGGCTATCCACTATCCTTATATATATTTCGCTTCCCCGTCTTTTTTATCTATGACTTACTGGACTGTATTGAATGTAGTGTCATTTGCTGGTACAGTAGAACCTCGATTATCCGGATTGTTTAAAATACAATATGTTTTAATACATTTTGCGTCGTAATAAAAATTTAATTTGATTCATAAATAATTTATATTCAAATTACATATTTCTACGGCACTGGTCTGTCGGGACACTCTGTGGTGATACAATACGCGTTGTTACAGATATGTTATGGATATCAATTAAACTATTTTTCTTTAAAAATGTATCATATTTACATAATTACACACATTTAAATACCATTGCCCAACTAGGCAAGCCTGTTTTACGGCAAATTGATAAAACTAATATATTTTATAAAACCAAAACTCATCGAAGGCAAAACACAGTAAGATCGAATACGTACATAGCATATAATGGGAAAATATTTAAAGAGAGAGAAAAAAAAAATAATAATAATAATAATACCAATAATGTAAGCAGATATAAGGTAGATATACAAGACCAAAACGAACAAAATTAGTTATACAATTATTTCATTATATAAGAGAGTTTACTCTCTGTATCTGTATTTGGAGCAGTATTTAAATGTTTATTTTTAATATTACCGATATGTCATCGAAAAAAAATATCATTAAAAGACAAATTGGATATAATCATTGCTTTGAAACGCGGCAACTCGGGACGTACTTTGTCTAATAAATATGGTGTTGGAACGTCATCGATCTCAGATGTAAAAAAACAAAGTGAAAAAATGATGAAGTTCACTAATTGTTTAATGTCAGAAGATGGATCATCAGAGCGTCAAGTTATGAAAAAATCAGGAAATGAAGAAGTTGAAGAGTGTATTTTTGTGTGGTTCGTGCAAAGACGACCATCTAGACAGCCAATATCTGGTCCATTATTTTTTGCAACAGCTAGCTTTGAGCAAAAATCGATAATTGTATTTCTTAATAAAAAATATTTAAATATTGAAGCTATATGTAAATCTAGACAAATAAAAATTATTCACACTGTATGTACATGCCTTTCACTGTAAATTGTGATTTTTTTCGATTATCCGGATTTTTCCTTATCCGGACTACTTTCATCCCCAATTAGTCCGTATAATCGAGGCTCTACTGTACTTAAAAAAATATTTACTTTGTTTGAAATTAAATTAAATGTAAGCGCAAATAGAATCTGCCGGCCCGAGCGCTACAACGCCCGACTGGGCGGCAGTTTCTTATTTTTGCCGTCAGGCGGCCGACGAGCCGGATCGCATGGGGGCGGGGCTAGGCCTGTAAGCCAGCTCCCAATGGACGAGGGGCTTGTCGCGGCCGTGCCCGTCTCACTGGTCATAAATAGTGCGCTGGCGGCAGAGATAGTTCCTTCTCGGACTTTTGGAAACGGATTCGTCTATTGGACTACGATTTAGACTCTGCGCACTGCTGCACAGACATCGCCTCATCCACGCCAGAAGAACCATCCCTACAAAAACAATTATTGTTTTCTGCACGAACCACATAGTTGTAAAAATATCACATTTTTCATTGCGGAGAATGTGTTCGACCTTTCCTTGATACTTAATGTGATCGACCCAGTACCTACCAGCTGTCTTATACTGTTGTGAAAATGTGTTTCTTCTTTTCTTCTTCTCCCAGTGCACAAATAACAGCATTGATATTTACAATTGCACAAAAGAAGCGCAATTCAAACATTGTCTTCGCTGCTCGTGTGTACCGCTATAAGCTCAGTGTAATTGCCTGTTATCCTTTTTGTTTATATCCTCATCGGTTATGATGTAAAGAATCTACATTCCATGCGCAATCCGACAATATTCTCGTATTATAAAATATATATAGCTCTAGTCTAGTCCGATCCTGTGCGTGGTCGTAAAAAAAAGCCTCAGCGAAGTTGAGTTATTAAACTGCCACAATGAGGTGAGCCAAAAGTCACGTGCGGAGTTTATTTGATTGTTTATTTTCCTTTACACGAATTAACATACAGGCGGCAAAGTGGACCGTTACAAGTTCACGGACAGACGCCCGAAGGCCGCCCCGACTCTGCGCTTGAGAAAATACACATCTTGTATATATTATTTAAGATGAAGGTCTTCGTCATCATCTTTGTCTCCAGTGTAGGTACTTCCAGGGTCGCGCAATGTGCACGAGCGCCCTCCCTCGTACAAATACAGGGTGAATATTATGTTCCAGGCCGATTTTATATGGCCACCATTTTTGTTTAAAAGATATTTGTTAGTTCGTATTTCGTAATCGTATAGAGTAGTTGATTACAATTTATTATGGAGCATTTAACATCTCAACAACGTGTTAAAGTCATTAAAACGTTTTATCTAAATAATTTTAGCAATGTTGTAACCATTAATGGTGATCGCTATTGTCACATGTTAGAAAACTTCTTGGTGACCGAATTGGATCACAATGTGGTTTAAACAGAACGGTGCCATCTCATACACAGCCCGAGCTGCGCTTAAAATTTTGCGTGAAATTTTTCCCGGCCGTGTAATGTCAAATCAAAAGTGATGATATCGACTGGCCTCCCCGATCACCTGATTTGACAGCTCCCGACTATTTTCTGTGAGGGTACTTGAATCGAAAGATCTACGCCAATAAGCCAATAATCATTCCGATGCTAGAGGACAATATTCGAAGTGAAATTGCTGAAATAACACGCGAAGTGTGCGAAAATGTTATGAAAAATATGGTTAAAGGAGCATGGATTTGTGTCGCTGTCAGAGGCGGCCACTTGGCCGATGTCATATTCCATACATAATTGTAATAAACCAAATAATCGACTTTCCCATTTAATTTTGACTGTTGGGATTATGCCAGTAAAAATTATAACCTAACTCCCAGGCAACAAAATTAAAGGCTGTTAAGATTTGTCTGACGTGACTGCGATCCCATGCTATACAGTATACAATTGCTGTAGACAAAAATCTTACCCAGTTTATGTATCCATCCAAATTGAAAAATGAGTTGCAAAGAGATTACATTTTTAAAATAGAATTTTAATAAGTTATGACAAAAATTTATAATAATAATATAATATATTGCTGAAGACGTCCATTAATGTATAAATTTGAAACTAGACTCACGCAAAATTTTGAAATTATTTTTTTTGATATGTTGAACTTGGCCTTCGTGGAGATTCCGATGTTGACTTTTTTAAATTTGCCGAATTTGATCTTTTTGAAGATTCTAAAAATGATTTTTTTAACGAATTTTCCAAGACTGGCTTTTGTAGAGATTTTGATATTGATTTTTTTGGAGTCACCGAGATTGACTTTTTTGGGGGTGCAGAGTTTAGAGTTGACGAGTTTTTGGATGACGTTTGTGAAGATCCCGAGCCAGACTTTTGTTGAGATGTCGAACTTGAACTTTCAGAAGATTTGCGCACTGTTGGAAATGGGTTGACGTAAATATCTGACAGTCGACACTGAAATAAAAAAAGTGTCTATTGTTAACATTTTATCCGTGCATTTATTTTTACAACTTTTTAAATCAAAAATATTTTGGTGGTATTCTAGAAGACTTGGCACGACCAGGAAAATCAAATGGTTTTATTAGAAGCCTCAATAATCAGTTAGTTTGTATGAGAAGACGTATGAATGTGGATGAGGCGAGAATTGTATGTCAGGACAGAGGAGTGTGGCGCTCTATTCTCTCTGCCTACCCCCACGGAAAACGGCATAATGGTAAGTTAATTAGTTAATTACTGAACATAAAACAATTGTAATGCAGATATTTACCGTGCCGAGTGTAGGGGGCTCGGGCCTCGCTTGGGTCAGATATTTCTGGATGTCACTCTGCATCTCCTCCTCCGGGCGCGAGAAGAATTCTACAGCTCGAGCCAGGAAATCGGTTCTCGGTTTGTCTCTCAAAAGCTTTTCAAGAAACACTTCCACGAGGGCAGATATCTGAGGGAAAATTGAAACAATTTATTTTGGCCTTCATATAAGTGAATGCGGTCTATTTCAAACTTTGCGTAATTACACTTTAGAACTCTAGTGGTTTAGGACTGTGTAAATTAAACCATATAAAATGTATCTTAAAGCAAGATTATATTTTGAATACGTCTCTGATTATTTACTGGACAGCAAAGTAGCCAGGACAATGCTGTATATAGTTCTAGCAAAGTAGCCAGGACAATGCTGTATATATCAGAGGTGAAGTCTAGTTCGTCCCACACAATAAACTACGAGTATATACATAATTGCAATATAATTGTATGTTATGTTTATCATGTTATATTTTAATATATTCACCTCTGTTACAACAAAAACATGTATTTCAATAAAGTCAAATAAATAATGGGTAGAATTGTAATATAAACCTCTGGATGTTCAATAAGGTAGTCCTCATTCTCTTTCCGAATCTGCATCTTGAAATCCTGCAGTCCTTTTTGCTGTCCTTCAGTCAGGGTATTACATTCCCGGAATTTTGCTTCTAATAATGGTTCAAAGCGATGAACGCTAGGATCCAAGCATTCACATTGTTTTTTTTTAATTTCAGTATTCAGAGTTTCCTTACTGCCCGCCATATTTTCTTGCACAGTACCTCAAGAATATATAACAAAAATATTACTAAAATCTGCCGGAATACACAAATGAAAATTATTTGTCTTCAACATAAATGTCTCGTAGAAACTACAAATGTTTGTTCAAATAATCTAAAAAAAGATTTTAGGTATTTGGACAATTTCAAAAAAAGGACAGAAACGTTAGTTAGACCCACCATTTAAAGCACTTTTAACAATTAAGCCAATGTCAACCAAAAACAAATTTATAATATGAAACATTCAATATGTTGTTATTTTTAAAACTACAATAAATAAACAGTTTATGGTAAATTAGCTCGTATTCTTATACATGTTGATGTACTTACGTATAATACGATTTATTTGAAATACTCAAAATTAATTTCATACTGTTGTCATACTTTAGAAACAATTTGAATATGTTTAGTTATATTATTCGACATTTGAATAGTTGATGAAGTCGAACAGTCGGAATCTCTAGTTGGGAGGTATGTATTTTGCACTGCTTGTAAAGATGCTAAATTTGATGATAATGATATATATATAAAAGCTTGCTTATTTTGAATTATGACATCTTATACCCATTGACTGCAACTTATTTAAAATTAAAATATGATTTACTGAGGATAAACTTCACATGAACAATTTTCTATAAATGTTAGCAAAACTTTAACAATTTTCATGTCACATTTTCTAACAAGACTGCTAGATAGTCAGCACATCCCTTTAAAGCAAACCTTGGTTCAATTTTTTGAAATAATATATTATTGATTTTCAAAATAGTACTAAAAAATACTGACCATTTATTGCAACTCTTTCAAAAAATATATTATGGAAAGGACGATGACGTACACTCTGGTGTCTAGTGTCGATTTTTTTCAAATAAATTTAGAATATCTTGAGAATGGAATATACATTTTTAAAATTTAATTTGATTTAAAATAAATGTCTTACTTATGGGTACCTGACTATTTAAAAAAACCAAAATCACGTTTATATAAAGCGCCATTAACATTTATATATTATATGGTTAAATCGTTATTATATAACTGATTATTCTTAATTTTTTCAGCAATGACTAGTACACTAGAAACTAAGCTCCAATATTCAAATCTAAGTAACCAATCATTTTTAAATTTTAGTTATCAGTCACCAATCATCATCACAATCACATAACGGTTTACCATAATCTCAATGTGGCTATTATAACACATTTGTATTAGTCTAATTAATCCCAATACAAATGTTGCCACTTTACCTTTGATAAGTTTAACTTTAGTCTGTCTCTTTATAATATACAGCAAAATAAGAGATGTGAAATAAAATATACAGTGATGGACTTTGATTCACCTCTCAGAATTGTCAGAGGCTCAATATATGCCTCATCAATCTTGTGTTCAGATTAACTATTATAGAAGTGATAAAACCCAAAAGAAAAGGGGTGTACAGCACTAAGTACTTACTCGCTTGTAATAATTTATTCCCACAATAGATACAAAGTCTGTATATGTCCGTCCTGTAACAACCGGTGATTTAGGTGACGGCTTCAGCGACTGTTCAAAGCGACACCATCATTCATTGTATTTATAGGAATGTTTTATCTAAGTATCACCCTTACATTTGGTCGCTACATGTGCTTTATCAAAAGCTCCAGTTTTGACTTACAATTGCAGCCAGTTCACATAATTGTGTTGCTCAAATAAAAATTAAATTTGAAAGAGAGTCAAGTCTTATTTCCTAGCAGGGACACCGTAACACCAAGATAGGAAGGATCGGGATGTAAATAAATATTTTTTATTGTCAAAAATACAAATAACTTTATTTAAAAATGTAATCAAATATTTACAAGTTTTTAATATCAATTTGATAAATGTCTAGTACACATATGAGCAAACTAAGCAACCTCAATTTATATATTTTTGTAACTTTTAATGCAGTTGTCTTCTCATCTAGTTTTTACACATTGTATTGCTAATTTATATGATTAAATTCAACCAATATGTAGCAGTCTTTGTCTTCGCTACTCTATGGAAACCATCTTGTTTTATTTTGTATTCTAAAGCAAATTATAATAAGTGCACTAATACATGTATTGTTCTTCAAATCCCATCAGTTATTTACGTTTTTTACCAAATAAAAAAAATAGAGATTGCTGAGATTGCAATCTGTCACTTTGTGTATATCAAAATAAAAAACATAATTGAACAAAAATAAGTTTGTTTCTGTCTTCTCCTTCTTCTGAGATACTGAATAGCTGTGAAAATCTGAGAGCATTTTAAAATTTATTCTCATTTGAATAATAATTATCGTACATACATATTCAAATTATTTAAAGAGATTTAATTTCTTCATCGACATAATAAAATAAATGAAGAATATTAAATTTATGATGAAATTTTCATATATGAAATGGTAAAACACAAAATTTTAAAATAATAATAATAACACTTAGAATTATGTACAAAAATATGACTTGGCAATACCTTAATATTGTTGAAATCAAAAAATTGATGAGTAATTTGCAAAATCACAAACGTATTTTGAAACAAATTTGAAATGACCCAAAATAAACATTATTTTAAAAATGACAACTGGAGTTATTTGAAAATGAAAAATTCTCATAGTTATTTGGGAAATGACATCTAATATTATTTGAGAAATTATATTTGGGATGTTAATAGGAAAATGATATCTGGTAGTTATTTGGAAAATGAAATTTGGGATGTTAATTGTAAAATGATACCTGGTAGTTATTTGCGAAATGATATCCAGTTATTTTTAAAATAGCACCTGCAGCTTTATTTTAGGTGTCACGCTAGCGATGCATATTGTAAACGTGAGCAGTCCGAGCGCAGTGTACATTGTTATTACATTACGATGTTTGGACCTCTCCCATGTCACACTAGAGCGATACCCAGAATAAGACCACTAGATTGAAAAAATTATAGGTTATTTGGGAAATTACATGCAACGTTATTTAGGGTCTTATTTCAATCTGTTGCATTGTAAAGCTTAATGCTTAACTGTTTTAGTGTCGAAGTGCGCCACGGCGCTGCCACATGCTCATGTCAAAAGTGTCAACGATGCAACAGCACAATCTAACCATTATGCCGCCCAATTTTTGCAATCTCATCCAAATTTGAAATCAAAATCGCGCTTAAGATTATGGAAGCCTGTCATCCTCCCAGAGATGAAAGCATTTATTGCTGTTTTACTAGAAATGGGTGCCACAAAAAGACCTATAATTTATTCATATTGGGCCAAAAATTCGACAAGTATTCTGTTCCGTACAGGAAACAAGAATGTAGACAAGTGTAGTTTGCCGATCTCGGCTTCTCTCAATCAGCGATGATGATGATGATGAAATGAAACATAAAAGATGTTCAATATAGGCACACTGCGGCGGCAAAATCGAGAATGGCTTCCGCCAGCAGTATACTCTGTTTTTATTCAAATTCATATAGTCATATTTGCAAGTACCTACACGGCGACAGGCCGCCGTTTGTGACGTTTTACTAAGACGTCTTTGTTTTCCTAAAATCTATCCCACAGGTTTTTTGGCACCACGCCGATGATTACACCTTAACATTTTTGACACGTATCTTATCATATCAATTATATGGTGCCTCCTAGGCGAGTATACATATTCCGTGGTTTAGTAAAATGTTAGCGAGAAATCAATTTCTTTTGAAATTTTTTCTTTCATTTTCGTTTTCAATAAACTATTGTGTTTTATTTTTATGTTTTATTATCATAACACGAAGCTTGGTGAAAAAAACGTTAAAAGAATTTTGAAAATCAAATAATTTTTAGAGAAATAATTTTTTTTTCTAACAGCAGTAAGTGACATAAAAAAAAGCAGAATTTTATTTGGCACATTATCATATATTTAATGAACATGTTTGGCACTAAAACAGTTAATGATGTCTAGGATTTTTGCAAAAAACACTTCAATCTAATAACTTTGTTGTCCAAATGATGCAAATAATCCAAACAATTAATGCAACATAAAATGAAACTACCGCCAGTCCTCACAACGTGGCCTGGGTTTGGGTTATCTTGTTAGCTGAACAAATTCATTGAAAATATTATACAATTTTATGTTATGTTGACAAATTAATTTTACCGAATTGTACACATATTAATTGGTTTTCCGTGTATACACGTTACATACCTACCTCATGTACAGTCCCGGTGAAATTAATTGTCATTTGAAAGACACCTATATTATTTATATTGGGAGAGTTTAACCAATACCGTCCTTGCTCTATGACAAAATAGACCACGTTTTATGACCGTTCCATAAGTGGGGCTGGCCTGTCAAAAAAAAAAAACCAATTGAGGAATACCTGTTCACAAATTCACCTCATTCAATTATGGTTCTTTTATGTCCGACAAGTCATATACAGGTAACCCACGTTGATCGCGGAGTATACGTTCTGGACATGGTCGCGATAAGCAAAGTTTCGCAAACAGATTTAAAAAAAAAACATTTTAAAATGATTATTAATAAAAAAAAATACATAGATAACATAATTCATTTATTTTGTTCCGCGTTGCAATAAAGAATCTAGATTTCTTTGTTTGGCCTACATTTACTATGCAAAATTAACTGATAACTGTCAAATAAGCCGTTACGACAACGCTTTACACCACTCACTCGCTCGTAATCTTTGTCGTTTTCTTCTCACAACTCCATGCATTGATTGTGAAGAGAAAGGGTCTTTTCAATGATTTTGAACACAGAATTTTGAACAGGTTCCAAGACGACATTTTCTTGGGACATAGTATAGCAGTCCATTTCTTACATTTATTAATTGAGGATTTGCCGTGTGATTTTAACAAAGTCTGAATATTGTCTCATTGGTGATGTGTGTATGTATGATGTGAGTGAGAAAAAAAGAGAGCACGCACGTGCGATCCTGGCATGCGTCAAAGAGACAAGTGAAAAGACAAAAAAAAAAAGATAGCGATATAACGAATCTGCACTCGCCGGGAACGCAATGAACGGGGGGGTTACCTGTAATAATATTTTTGTATATCCTTTCTGCATCAATGGAATGCAAATAGGGGAGGAAATATTCTTGAAACACAAACAAATATAATAATTAACAAATAAAATAAGTATGGAAATGTTATTAAATTAATTGTTATATTAAGCTACACACCAATAACAGTGGTGAACGTTGTATATTTAACCAAGACACAAAATGTTAATGGTCCTCTCATTGACACGCTATGAAAGACAGCGCACATATCGCGACACTGCTGAAACGGTACATCTTATATTATATTACGTTTGCGTTAGTTGATTAAGTCAGGTTGTACTGTGATAGGCCACTTTCCTTTTTATGAAAATAAATAATATTTTCAATATTGAAAAATACCAAAAAACCATTAGACGCAATCCAATCTCAAAATATGCTGCACTCGACGGTCCCTCGAGAGACCTTTAGGCCGTGTAAAGATAAATTCTAGTCTTAAATCAAATATATAAACATTATACAGATAATTATTGTAATATAAATGTTGACGTGTATAAACTGGGAAATAAATTCAGGCAACATTAAATTACAGAACATAACTCGGTCGAAATTCTTCAAATTAAAAAATTTCTCAGAGCATAGCGGATGGAGTCATCAACCATCAACAAATGAGACCATCTCAATGCAACAACACTGGTTTATACAAATGCTGCTAGATAGTTCGGTGTTCCGGCCATCTTGGACGATATAGTGTTGTTGCAGGGGTAGTCTCAAATCATATCTACATTAATGTATAGATAGAAATATGGTACAGTGTGAAAAATATACACACGCAATACTGAAACATAAATTCACCCAAATGAACACAAAAAGTATTGTTTATTAACAATTTTTTTTTTAAATATCCAATTTTGACATATTCCAAAACAGAGTTTTGTGCACTACGATGCTAGCAGTTAACACGGTTACCGTATAATGCAATATTACTTTGGGACAACTCCACACAGGAACGAGTGGCAGTATTTTGCATAAAAAGTTCAAATGCCGAGAATGGAATACATCATTTATCTAATTATTGTATGTATAGAAACAAAGATATACAAACATATGAGAATGATTTTGAAATGTTACAGAAATTTTTTTGCTAACACAAAATATCGCGCAAAGAATTAAACAGACATGACACGGTCGAAGGAATAGTGGACAGGTACTCGTACCGAATAACATACGTCGCAGTGACCACTTACAATCGTATCTGGTTCAAAATTGGACCAAATTAATTTTGGAACACACCAGTCAAAGTTGGTAAACTACGCTGGATAGGCTAGAAACTGCCGAAGAAAGTATAGTCTAGCAACCTAGATGAGCGTAGGAGAAGAGGAAATGGCGGAGAGATGATGATATATCACAAATATTTTCAAAATAATTATAAACAATTATGAACATAGAAGATCATTAATGGCAATATAGAAATATCAAGATCTTGGACATCAAAGAAAGCATAACTCGAAGGGCCGGCTGTGTGATCAGTAACTTTTCACCATCGCCCTTGGTGAAAAAACGTTTGCGAAAGTAAATCTCGCAAGGCGAATAATCATCAAATAAATTTATTTATTTTAAATATTCACCATTGGCAATACACACAATTTTATGCTTTATCTATGACTTTATTCATCCCTGCATTTTGAAATCTGCCACTTTGCTGGCGAGACCTCTTCAATAATATAAATAACAGCGAGATCATCACCAGACAAACTCTAAAATAGCGAGATATTGAATGATTCCTCGTCGTATACTGCAAATTTCAAATAATCAATGTAACAGATGACTTTTAAAACAACAGTGAAAAGTCCGCTATTTTTAACTAACGATTTGCAGTTTTTACCATCCAACATTGGATTTTTACGAAAGTAACTTTAATACAAATTAAATTTATTAATTTGAAAGATATACATATAAAATCAATTTTATTGAAAAATTGAACATGAATCTCTTCCAATCCGGGGAACGTACATTAGCTGATTATGCTATACCAACACAGTGCTTTGACGACAAATTTATCTATCGTTCCATTATTTAATGCACGTTTCCCAGATTGGAAGAGATCCAGGTTCGAATGCCGGTAGCGCAACAACAATATTTTTCAATAAAATTGATTTTATATGAATATCTTTCTGATTAATACATTTAATTAGTATTTAAAATATCACAGACCGTCTGTTCTGAATAATTACAACTTCACAATAAGAATGTGTTCTCCTTAATAATAAAGTAACTCTTTATACCATAGTAAAAATTTACCACTGATCACACAACCGGGCCTAGGCGCTTTGTTTAAATGAAATAAGTTATAAAAAGTCCTTCTATGGAAAGTTTAACGTTTAGTACAATTTCACACCAGACAGACAAAATGTATCACTGTTATATAAATCACATCATGTGTCACAGAAAACGTTAAAGTACCAGCGTTGCATCACGCAAACTGTCTCAGCCGCGTCCATATACATTTGACACTTTAAACAAGTGTATTCATTCACATCAATCTTCGGTTTCTTCTCCGCTCGGGCGACGACAGGAAGGAGGGATCCCCGTACACCGTGCCCCCGGTCGGCGGGCTCGGCGTGGAGGGCGGCGCGTGAGCAGAGAGCGGAGGGGAGTACGCGAGGGGCGAGCGTGATGAGTACGGCATGCTGCGGATCTGCGAGTTGTCCAGCTGATTCGGCATGTTAACTGAAAGCGACATAATTATATTAGTATTGATATGAAATTAATATATACATGTATTTTAAATTTTTCAATGATGAACTATATTATAGTGGAACTCTGAAGACTTGGCACGACCAGGTAAATCAGATAATGGAGGATGGTTCTGTTAGGAGCCTCAACAATCGGCGAGCTTGTATGAGAAGATGTATGAATGTGTCATTGTGAATTATGTGTCAGGACAGAGGCGTATGGAGCTCTATCCTCTCTACCTACCCCTGCAGTGAAACGGAGTGATGGTAAGTAAGTAAAATGTTTAAAATAGTAGAAAGTGTAATTTGAAGTTAATCATACCTTTCAGTATAATATGATCAGAAGTAGTTCTGTAATTTCAATTATTATTATTATTATTATCATTACGTGTATTGCTGCAATACATGCTTGAATCTAAAGAAAAATCTGATAATATATAATAAAATTTATATAAATATTAGATAATGGAATTTAATAAAAAAAAAATGCAACCTAAACGAAACAATTTCATAACAATATTTCAAAAAATGGATTTTTAATATTGAACTTTTACTATTTGATGTGGATCCAAATTATTTTAATATTTCACTACTCAAATTGTCGCATACAAAAATTATACCCTAATTTCACAATTCAAAATAATTATGACTCCTATCTGACCTAACAATAACATAACCTAGCCTAACCTGACAATAAGATTGTGGAGGTCTAGCGCCTCCACAATCTGCATTCACCCTGCATATACTTGGGTGCAAAACGGGCCTATCATCAACTGCTGTACCGTTATGTATGTTTTTGAATGAGTTTATGTTTATTCATTTATAAATATCCTACAGGTCTTTACAACCATATTTCGGTTTCATATTGTACAAGATAATCGTCATGCGTAAGTCGTCTATTTTGATGATTTAATGCGTATTTGGGTATTCAAAAAAAAATGTGCCGCATATGAATATTGGAATGTCAGGGTTGGGAGTATTTTTGATTATTTGAACAGCATTAATATAGCAGTGGTATAAAGTGGTATTACCTTGTATGGGGCCGACGGGCTTCAATGCGGATTGTAGATAAGTATAATACACTGCAAGAAAATATGTAAAACAAAATTATTATTAATAAAATAAAAAACATTGTAAATGAATACAACTCAATTTTGTTCCTAGCACAAATATAGTTTCGAGAGGTGCAGTCCTTTGCATCAACAGGTTGAAATTAAAATTATTTAACTGGATATACAAGGTCCGGCAGAAATAACTCCCCGATTTGAAAGGTTGAATTAGATTAGGTTACAGGGTGAGATATCGAAAATGGCAAGACATTGGCTACAAAATGGCGTGCCAAAATCACGCCCTGTACTACAAGCGCTCCACCAGCAGCGGTGGGAAATCGGGGAGTTATTTCTGCCAGACTAGGTTGTGGACCTGCGAAGGTCGACATTGGAGATATTATGATAAAGAAAATTATATTGTATATAATCATGACGGCACTGTGTTACTCCGATGAAAAGAAAGTATTCCGCTGTGGTAACGATAAACCAATGTTTATGTAAGTTAAAAAAATATATATAATAAGGCAAATAAAATCAATAAAAAGACAATGAAATTTTTTTTTTTTTTCATTGCATTTTTGCATGTGTAGAAAAATATCAAATTTGCCTAAGTCACGTCTAATAAAATTTTGAAAATAAATTATCAAATTACTGACTATATTTTTTTAAATAGTTTATGAAAAATATATAGTAAAAGTTTACTAATTAGTACAAATGTTTTGCCGATTTTGAGGACCTAAAAGTGGCTTTTCCTCATAAATTCTATGATTGATTTGCGTTAATTCTATAATTAAAATAGTTTAATTCGTACGTCGTACTATTTTTATGTAAAATATACTTAAGTGAATATGATTCACATTACAACATGGACCTTGATATTCACCGACACATTTAGTCTGAGAATTATCATTCACCATAACATATTGCAGGTCGTAACGCCCTAGGTTATGTAAATATATGAAAAACCTACCCCATGCAGATATCCAAATGATTATAATGGCAATCAATATCTTGACCAAAAACTCCACCGTGAGGTATGACATCACAAATGATTCACCACCGCTGGGACAGACACCGCCGACCACACCGCCAGCCCCGGCGAAGTTCACCGCCACCTTTAAATTTTTAACAATTTTTATTTGTATTATTGACTGAAATCACAGTTAACATTCAATTGAGATTTTTCTATTAACCAATTATATTATATATACGAGGTTTGATTAAAAAATATGCAGAATCTTCAAAGGTCTCTCGGACTCTACTCTGCTGTTTAAAAAAGAAAAAAAAAAGGAGAAAATAAATTATCAAATTTGGTACATAGATGGTGATGGTGTAGTGGTACTCAAAGCGTGTTCACATATTAACATATATACAACTTTCAAATATTTGATAAATGTGGAAATTGAGGAGTGAAAATTGGTGAATGTTATATATATAATTACTTAAGCCAGCCGACGACAGGTTGTAAGCCCTATAATTACCGCATACTTCCATATATTTTCCATTAAATATAATTTGTCTCTATAAGATATCTGATATTTGTTAAGTAATAATTGTAAATATCATTTATTTTCAATTGCCATTTCTATATCGTGCAGTTATGTTATTAGTGGTTTGGTTTTTTGTTTTATGCTAAAACTTGTCCTACATTGATACTTCAGCAGTTCTCACTCAGCAGTCATTTTCGTTTTTAACCAGCAATTATTTAAATACGTTTACCGATAATAGAATTTAGCCACATTTACCGGTAATAAATACCCTAATACTGGTTAATAATGGTGAACCGTGTGGACCGTGTGAACCGTGAACCGAACTGGTGTTCCGTAAAAATAAGGTAGACGGCACTTTCAAATAATAGAACGATTAAATGTATTAATATCAAAAAAGGTAAAACATATAGGTTCGAAAATTTGTAGCTAAAAATATCATCGCTGTAGTATAGTTGGATAATGCACCTCCCCTGGTTTAGTAAGAGACCCAGGTTCAAATCCCGGTGGCACAACAACAATATTTTTCGATAAAATTAATTTTATATGTACAGTAAAACCGCGATATAACGAAATCCAAGGGACCAAAAAATAAAAATTCGTAATAACGAATTCCCACATATAACGAAATAAATAAAAAAAATCCTACTACTATATGTTACGCGCCGTCGCAAAAAATGTTGCGCGGCTTCAAAAAAGATCGCAAATTCTGCAAACAAAGGAGGAAGAAGGCCATAGGGAACTGAATACCTACATATTTTTAGTAGTTTTGTTATTAAAACAGATAAGCAAATGGATAATCAAAGGAATTAAATTAAAAACAGAACCTATTCAACACCAATTGGAAGATATTTTTGTAAATTCCAGAATATTGCAAACATAAAACAATATTTTAATTGTGTTTAAATGTAGAGCCGCTTCAAACATAGTTTTGGGCATGAAACATACAAAATAATTCAAAAATAAAAAATTTACAGTTGAATCGCGGCATTTTTATAAAATGAGTCGTATATAAATTACGAAAGTACTTACCGGTAACGGGGCAACCACTTCAAAATATAATCGTTAACATTGTTACTTAAAATAATCGTTTATTTTCCCTGTTTAGTTTTAACATTTCTTTCACTTTCTCGTATAATTATTTTAGCCAATGTATCGCAGTGGAAAATGCATCCACGGTAATTCTGGTCTTCCCGATACGTATCGTTGGAGAACATCTAAGGCATGAAAAACTTCGGAAGTTGACGGTAACGAAGCAGATGAGATTTCATTGCTTTCCTCATTCAATGTGTCATTTTTGGTTAAAGTTTTGCGGGAATTATCACGTACTGAAGCCATTTTAAGGTTTCACAAAATATTAGGAAATGTACTTTAAATAATAAATTACGCTACACTAGTATGTATACGCAGATTTCAGTAAACACACGAAAACAATAGTTAATAGAAACACAAAATGCCGTACAAAAATAGTCCATAAAATATTTTAACGAATTATTTATATTATTGACGAGTTCACACGAAAACAATTGTCAAACGAAAATGAATTTATGTAAATATTCAGTTCGGTCATGCAATAATCGCGTTAAAAGCGGAACAAACTTAACTCTACAGACGTTACACTGAGACTGACATTCCCAATAAGTACATACTGCAACTTTCGGGGGGTTCCTGTTAATTTTTGTATTTTCCAGCTGTTTGGGTCTGGGATTGCAATACATATTAGAGGCGTATGCGTACGTAAAACGTGTCCAAGTGAACGCCGCAAGAATTATGTCAAATGGTTTTATGGGCCTACTATGAACCCAAGAAGAAGTTTGAATTGTTTTACTACCTTGTCGGCAGACCGCCGCGCACCGCCGAAAAGGCCATTAAACCGTTCGCATACGGCAGATGCAGCGGCGCGGCTTTGTAAGTGCGAAATAATATTTTCATCTTTTAACATTTTTTTATTTCGTTATAAATTTACGTAAATGTATTGGCATTTTTTCGTACGGGACAAAAATGATTTTGTTATAAATATTAACGGGATTTCGTTATATAAATGCATTTTTGTATGAAAAATTGGTTTTAGGGACTAAATTTCGATTTTTTTTTCGATATACGTCATTTTTCGCTATATCGGGTTTCGTTATATCGCGGTTTTACTGTATATCTTTCTAATTAATATATTTAATTCATATATAAAATATCACAGACCTATGTTCTGAATAATTACAACTTCACAATAAGAATGTGTAAATAATAATAAATAGATTTTTTATTTATATCTTTCTAGTTGATTAATTTAATTTGTGCTAAAAATATCACAGAACTATGTACTGAAAATGCAACTTCACAACAAAAATGTATTCTTAAAAATAAAAGATTGATAACAATGTCCAAACCTCAATATTCTGATGTGTCAACTCCGATATAACCTGGACATGTCCTCTTAAGGTCCCCTTGGGCTTGCTACCCCTAACGATGTATCGGTATATTGTGTCAGACATCCTCTCAGGTCCCTGGACCGAGAGAGCATCATCCTCAGGTATGACCTGAAACGAAACAGCAACGTCAACTTCCTTCCATTCCAATTGCAATAACATTCTCAATTATTGTATGAAAACAAAAATAAGAGATAAATATATTCATTAAAAACCTTCAGCTGTTCCAAGATCTCCAGAGAGGCAGCCACGTCCAACTCGGCGGCCATTGCTGGCGGCGGAGACAGGTGCAGCATCGTGGTCAGAATCCGGGCCGCCCTGACGGCTCGAAGGGTCACCGGAGCCGAGCTAGCCGCTCCCGCGCGGGCTACCAGAGACAGGCGATTAGCGGACGAGAAGTTGAATCCTTCGGAGTCAGGGGACCAGGTCACGCGGCAGCCATAGCTTCCTAAATATGATGCATTATTAATAGCACAATAAAATACATCATGAAAACACAAGATGCTCGTTTATTAAACAAATATCAGATATCTCATAGAGACAAAGCTATTTAGTATTATATTTAATGGAAAATATGTGGAAATATGGGGTAATTATCAAATTTGGTCCATAGATGGTGTTGGTATAATGGTACTCTAAGCGAGTCCACATACTGACATATATACAACTTTCAAAAATTTGATAAATGTGGAGATTGAGGGGTGAGAATTGGTGAATGTTATATATATACAGAATGGTCCAAAAAAAGTGAGAACATTTCGTAAAATGTGATGTAATTACATCAAAATTACTTGAACTATATCAACAATAGCTTAAATAGTTTACTAATTTACTTATCTATTTACCTATATTAAGTTTTATTTCTACAATTTCCGGTCGCCATCATTGATTATTAATTTTCTCATTGTTTATATTTGGTTTTTTCAAATTGTTGCCTAGAATGACAAAAGTTACCGCTGATCAAAAATTTGCAAATTGAAAAACGTTGGGGTGCTAGGAAAATGATCAAAGAGTTTCAAAACAAAGGCTGGAGTATGGCTAGACATTACAGCAGGATGGAGCTCAATCTCACACAGCCAGAAATACAATCAACTTCTTCGTCGTAAGAATGTTAATTACATCAAGCCAGGTAGGTATGTGGCCACCGAACACCCCAGATTTAAACCCAGTAGATTATGTAATATGGGGTGTTTTGCTGATTTCTGATTAGCTAAATATTGTGCAAAAAAATTACAATAAGAATTATAATTAATTATATTATGTTTTGAAATAACTCGTGTGTTACGAGATGTTCTCACTTTTTTGGGCAACCTGTATATATATAAAGTGATCACTTAAGCCAACCGAAGACAGGTCGTAAGCCCTGTAATTATCCCATACTTCCATGTATTTTCCATTAAAATATGATGAAAAATAGCTTTGTCTCTATAAGATATCTGATATTTGTTTAATAACAGTGCCTCTGTAGGTGAAAATCCATTAATTTTGTGTTCTAGGACACATTCAAATATTGCTAATACTTGTTTAATTGTATCTTAAATAACAGCACGAAAAAAACTGGCTACTTTAACACAGACTTCAGTCTAGCAAAGTAGCCGGGACAACGCTGTATATATCAGAGGTGGAATCTACTCCATCCCACACAATAAACATATTACAATTTTATATTATAATATATTCACCTCTGTTACAACAAAAATATGTATGTCAATAAATAAATAAATAAATCAGTAAACCCACCTCGTGCGGTGTCCAGAACAGGATCTATTGTCACCCGAAGGTGTGGGGGCGCATCGGAGAGGTACTTTATTTCGCAGGTGAATGGGAAGAAATCGATATCATCTGTCATGCACTCCATATTTCTTGATAACTGAAAAATTAATTGAAATAATTATTTATCACTGTGTCAAAATATTGAACAAAACTTTTGCACAGAGCTTTCATTTGTTTCTAGCACCAAAAATATACAATGGTCTACATGGAAACCTGAAAAATCGCAATATTATATACGCCTTGCATATTTTTCAACCAGTGAAGAGCTGGCTCCGATGATAAAAATTCAAACAAAATATAACAATTTAACACTTTTTGAGAAATTATAATTCAGCATTTTGCCTCAAAAGCAAACATTGAATAAGATGATCGGAATCACTCCCAGCCACCAAATAACAATGAGACACCGTCGAATGAAAAATAATGTTTACATTTTGCGTTGAATTTCACTCTATATTTAATCCTTCCTCTCCGATGATGTAAACTGAGTTGACATTGCCTCTAATTATGTGAATATCTCTGTAAATATACTAAATACAGAGTTCATATTTTAGGTATTCCTCCGTAATATATTTATGTATTGGATAAAATAATTACATTATATAAGTATTTACCATACGCAGCAATAAAAAATGTTTTCTCGAAGACCCTGACGTGAATTTGTCAATACGTGTGGAGAGGTGCGGACGGCGCAGTGTGCGGGGTACCGGATGCCAATCATCACTTTAGTAGCAGAGCATGCGCTGGCCGAGTTAAACGTATCTTATGCGTCTTTATGCTGTCGTTCGTGATGACCAATGTGAGTATAAATATAAGTAATAAAAAATGTTAAATATTCATATTTACCTAAACAAAAGTCTCCATGAACACTGAGTTTACAGCACCGGAATGCGTATTTTTATTTTAGCACCGTAAGGGAAAGGTTAACAAAGCTTTCAATAAATCATTTGCATTCGCATGTTCATATAATGAATATGATAGAGACATACTACATTTTTATTGCAACATAATATAATATTTATGGGGAAAGAATTATTGAAGTATATTCTGAAAAAATTTTTATTCACGTGATACTCGAATAATAGCAATTACGCATCTACTAAAATGTAAAATAAAACGTTAATAGTTCTGATAAAAAGCTTACCACATTAGTTGTCTTGTCATGTTCCTCGTGATTAGCCAGCACCAAGGGGATGATGTAGGGTTTTTCATCGGTGAAAACATGTTCCGTGTCCGATTCCAAAAAGTAAATCTGTGAAGTCGTATCAAAACATTATTATAATAACAGTGAGACTGTTATTTTACCCATTTCAAGCTAAAATGTTGTAAATTGGGGGGTAAAAAGTGTAAAATATGAGAAATTTTTTTTTGAATTACAGTAGACTCCCGATTATCCGGGATGGATGGTGAAAAAAAAATCCCAGTTAAACCAAAATTTACAAACCTCGCGCAATTTGCGAAAGTCACGCATGTGTTTTTATGCGCCATGCAAATGCCACTCGGGATGTTGCAGGGTTGTCAGACAACTTTCACTATGAATATTTTTTACACAATTATTTACTTATTATTAAAAAAATCCAGAGTAGATCTTTTTTAAAGTTTAATAGGATATATTTTAGTTAATATGGAAATCGATTGAAGAAAATACACAAAAAGCAGCGAACTGAACACGAGAGGTCTACTATCGTCTATTTCTAAACCAGCACCTGATACAGTAGACTAATTTACCTTATCGGCGTGTCGAGTGATGACAGGTGCAGTGGCCTGCAAGCTAACTCCTCCGGCCGCTAGTTGCAGGAGCGTGGGAGCGGGCCGCTGAGCGCGCACCTGGACCAGCCCAGAAGTGGACACGCGCAGGGCCAAAGAATCCGAGCTTCCCCAGACCGCACCGCTCACGCCGCTTCGGGCGCACCAGACGTCGCCTACTGTCGCCAGTACCTGGAACGTAATGCAATTTTAAATACTAATCTAATGTATTAATTATAAATATATACATACAAAATCAATTTTGTCGAAAAATATTGTTTTTGCGCTACCGGAATTCGAACCTGGATCTCTATTTCCAATATTAAAATAGTATTTAAAACATCACAGACCGTCTGTTCTGAATAATTACAACTTCACAATAAGAATGTGTTCTCCTTAGTAATGCAAGTTAATAATAAAATATTTATTTGCGCACGGGGTATATAAAAGAACAGTATTTAATATATTACATTTGTTTAAAAACTTATTTAGAAATTTCCCATTTTATTCATTTTCAATGCACGTAAAAGTTATATATAACATAAAAAATTGAGGTAGTTACAGTCTGAGGATAGATGGCGGGCTGGACCTTGAAGGACACATAGTCAGAGAACTGTTTATCGGAGCTCACATCAGTCAACCTGAACATGGACCTCCCGGACTCGCCCAACAGTACCTGAAACGTTACAATGAGAATGCAATTTGATTAGTAACTCAAATGTCAAAGCTCCATTGAAGTCGGAGTGATGTCGGTCACAGACAATTGAGTGAAAATAGATGAGACTTTTCTCCAGACTCAACATGAATGTCACATAAGTCGAGTTGAGCGTGGAGCTGTCATTCAGAGCAGAATGACCAACTCTCTCAAGTGTCTCTTGTGAAGACTTTTTTTTATATTAATAATTATTAAATATCGGATCACTAAATCATAAAGAAATGATACAGGCGTAAATACACTGGCCCAAAACACTACTCCTGAATCAGCTACGCTGTAAAAAAAAAAAAAAACTGCACAGTGCGTTGGGTTAGCCCCACACCATAGCGGCGTCAAGCCGCACGCGGATGGGTGTCTCTGTATCGACACTTAATATAAAAATTACTCTACCTCGATGGAAGTGTTCTGATTGTACTTGATGTGCGTGATGTCATTCCTGGTGGAGTAGTGTCGCAGGCGCGTCGCTTGCCCGGCCAATTTCCTCCCCAGCGCATCGTGATGTGATGCGGTGATCCGCATATCCAGTCCTTGGGGTAGCGCGGCCAAACTGTTCAGCCCCGATCCGGCCGGCAGTTGGATCATCATGTAGTGAACAGGACACACCTACAATGTAAGTAAATTCATTCAATTTAACCCTGATCTAGGAGAACTACAGCTAGATAGTCGGTGTAACTGGTAACTTCCGCTGTTCTATTGACGAGAAAATGATACTGAATGGAACATCAAAATATAGGCGAAAATAACCCACATAAATTGTTTACGCGCCTTGTTACTTCGATTGACACCACTGGGTTTCCTGGTTTATAATAATGTACATGTGTGTGTGTGTGTGTGAGAGTATTGCCGCCCTTTTTCGGAAGGCTAGGAAGACGGTAACTGACAGACATCATTCTAATTACATCCCGTACTTCGACCAGTCCAGCGGTCCAAATAAACCACCAGTGCACGCTTCGGTCGGTCGAAATCTAAAGAAGACAACCCAGCTAAAAGAACAACATCAGACCAAAAAGACAGCAAAAATAAGAAATAGTTCATATATCGTATATGTGGTTAATCGTAAATCTGGAAACCAGCATTGTATGATAAAACATTAATATCTGTTGCCGATGACTTATTTTAGAAATTCCAAAAAGAAAAATTAAGAAATAAGGAAGATTAAACAATTATCAGATATCTCATAGAGACTAAGCTATTTTTTATTATATTTTAGGGAAAATATATGGAAGTATGAGAATTGGTGAATGTTATATTTATATAAAGTGATCACTTAAGCCAGCCGAAGATAACAGGTCATAAGCCCCATACTTCCATATATTTTCCATTAAATATAATGAAAAATGCCTCGTCTCTATGAGATATCTGATATTTGTTTGATATTTGTTTGCCCTCTGTAGGTAAAAATCCAGTAATTGTGTGTTCTTGGACATATTCAAATATTGCTAAATATTATTAAATAATTTGCTATAAAGTTGTTATTTTCTAACCTCAAAGTAACAGAGACGTTCTTCTGGTGATATTAATTTGCGAAATGTCATATCCTGGGATGTAATACAAGGACACCCGTTTCTAATAAAAGTTTATCAAAATTATATATTGACATTCTATAGTAATTAAAATACTTATCGGGATGTTCTCGCATATTATGGTACAGATTATAAAAATAACCCTTTAGGTATCTAGTTGGTTAACGGATGAACCCAGTATTTATGACGGCAGAGATACAACACAAGCAATTCATTTTGATACTGAATTGAAAATAGTGTTGGTGCGCAGTTTTGTATAACACGGTTAAATTTTGATATCAAACCTACTTATTTATTATGTCAGTAAGAAATTGGGTTTCAATCTAGGTAACAACAATTTATATAAAAAAATCTCACACAAGTATTTACATACCTCCACCGCTAGAATGACGTGCTGCTGTGACCCCAGGTTGGCATCGGAGCCAGAGATCATGATAACAGCCCGGCCCAGACGGCCCTGCGAGGTCACTCGGCCTTCGGGTGAGACTTCCACCAGCGGACCGCGGGTTACACCTTCGTCCTCTAATATCCTAAAACATGTGTTATATTATTTCAACAATTGTAATAATACAAGTGAAAAAGCACTCAATACATTGACTGGCATTCAATAAACAGGCCTACCCTATTAAAACAAATACAGTAAAACCGCGATATAACGAAACCCGATATAGCGAAAAATGACGTATATCGAAAAAAAAATCGAAATTTAGTCCCTAAAACCAATTTTTCATACAAAAATGCATTTATATAACGAAATCCCGTTAATATTTATAACAAAATCATTTTTGTCCCGTACAAAAAATTCCAATACATTTACGTAAATTTATAACGAAATAAAAAAAAATTAAAATATGAAAATATTATTTCGCACTTACAAAGCCGCGCCGCTGCATCTGCCGTATGCGAACGGTTTAATGGCCTTTTCGGCGGTGCGCGGCGGTCTGCCGACAAGGTAGTAAAACAATTCAAACTTCTTCTTGGGTTCATAGTATCATATTTTGAAGTGGTTGCCGCCGTTACTGGTAAGTACCTTCGTAATTTATATACGACTCATTTTATAAAAATGCCGCGATTCAACTGTCAAATTTTTATTTTTGAATTATTTTTTATGTTTCATGCCCAAAACTATGTTTGAAGCGGTTCTACATTTAAACACAATTAAAATATTGTTTTGTGTTTGCAATATTCTGGAATTTACAAAAATATCTTCCAATTGGTGTTGAATAGGTTCTGTTCTTAATTTAATTCCTTTGATTATCCATTTGCTTATCTGTTTTAATAACAAAACTACTAAAAATATGTAGGTATTCAGTTCCCTATGGCCTTCTTCCTCCTTTATTTGCAGAATTTGCGATCTTTTTTGAAGCCGCGCAACATTTTTTTGTGACGGCGCGTAATATATAGTAGGATTTTTTTTATTTATTTCGTTATATGTGGGAATTCGTTATTACGAATTTTTATTTTTTGGTCCCTTGGATTTCGTTATATCGCGGTTTTACTGTATATGTATATATAAAAAAGAGAGAGAAAAAATACCAATGTGCAATACAATATGTAGAATGAAAGCACATATAAGGTAAAAGAAAATATGCAAGATCAAAACACACAAAATGCAGTTATAAGAATTATTTCATTATATAAAACAGTTTACTCTCAGTATCTGGTCTTCCTAATTTCAACAACCGATTTGATTTTGTGTTCTGTACAAATCGAAGGATGCGAATTTTAAATGAAAATAGTAATACAGTAAAACCGCGATATAACGAAATCCAAGGGACCAAAAAATAAAAATTCGTAATAACGAATTCCCACATATAACGAAATACATAAAAAAAAATTCTACTATATGTTACGCGCCGTCGCAAAAAAATGTTGCGCGGCTTCAAAAAAGATCGCGAATTCTGCAAACAAAGGAGGAAGAAGGCCATAGGGAACTGAATACCTACATATTTTTAGTAGTTTTGTTATTAAAACAGATAAGCAAATGGATAATCAAAGGAATTAAATTAAGAACAGAACCTATTCAACACCAATTGGAAGATATTTTTGTAAATTCCAGAATATTGCAAACACAAAAAATAATTCAAAAATAAAAATTTGACAGTTGAATCGCGACATTTTTATAAAATGAGTCGTATATAAATTACGAAGGTACTTACCGGTAACGGCGGCAACCACTTCAAAATATGATACTATGAACCCAGGAAGAAGTTTGAATTGTTTTACTACCTTGTCGGCAGACCGCCGCGCACCGCCGAAAAGGCCATTAAACCGTTCGCATACGGCAGATGCAGCGGCGCGGCTTTGTAAGTGCGAAATAATATTTTCATCTTTTAACATTTTTTTATTTCGTTATAAATTTACGTAAATGTATTGGCATTTTTTCGTACGGGACAAAAATGATTTTGTTATAAATATTAACGGGATTTCGTTATATAAATGCATTTTTGTATGAAAAATTGGTTTTAGGGACTAAATTTCGATTTTTTTTTCGATATACGTCATTTTTCGCTATATCGGGTTTCGTTATATCGCGGTTTTACTGTATTACATTTGTCTCAAACATAATTTTCATTTTGTTTCCTTTTTTCTTTGATTTTCGTTTTCAATAAACTATTGTGTTTTATGTTTTATTATCGTAATACGAAACATGGTGAAAATAATATTGAAAATTTGATAATTTTTAGAGAAATCCTTTTTATCCTAACAGATGTAAGTGGCGTAAAAAAAAGCATCTGGCACTTTATCATATATTTTAAGAAAATATTTGGCACTAAAATAGTTAAATTACCTAATACAATAGTCAAAGGGAAGCAGACATCACTCTAAATGAAATATAAGAAAAAGTCCATGGGCCAACCTGTATGTTACTCTCTCCGCACCATAGTTGGTCTTTAGTTCTGCAGAGGAGTGCGGGGCGAGCAGCAGCGGTCCTCCTGATTGAATGGGAGCCATCAGACGTAAAGGATCCACCACAACCAGCTCCAAGCTGGCGGACCACGTGTGGACCCGGCCCACCAGAGTGCCACGGTCAGACTGGAGACATATGACAAGTTAAAATGGACAATAAGTTAAATAAATTGAAAGAACTAAAATAAATTTTGTATTAAAATTTAAAAAAATAAAAGGCGTTTTTTATTGGGGGTTTTTTATTTCAAATCGCCAATTAAAACACACATTAATAGGATAGATATAAATATTATTTAGTAAGAAATTATTGTGTTTTTAATATAAAATTTGATTTTAAATAGTAGCTAAAGCCTCAAAGCATGTAAATAAATATAATATATATATTAAAATAATTTGTTTTTACTAACACAAAGTATTTTAAAAACGTTGAAAATTGATATGTACTGCAAAATAAATGGTTTATAACTATTAATTTTTTAAATTTTGCTAATTTTGTTCAATGCAGATTTGTCTCCGTAATCTTGGCTTTTAGATTATAAGAACATATATTTCGTATATTTGCGGAAAATAAATTTAATGGTCGCGGTCTTTCTTATAATGCTTGTATTTTCTTAATTATGGCAAATAAGATTCAGTTTATTAGTTTTACATTTGTATAAAGGTCCTATCTAAGTAATAATTTAAAAAAAGTAAAATCTATTGTATAACTTCCGATATAAATGAATAATAAATCGGACATTTTCGTTAAAAATGCGAAAATATGAATTATTCTTGAAAGCACGCCCTTAATCGGTAACATTTTCATGTTAAGCATTTTTCACTGTATTATTTTTGTATAAAACACTTGCACGTACCGATACGTTGAGGTGAATCGTGACCCTCCCGGCGCGCATTGCCGTCAGTCTGACAGACACCCTGTCCGAATTATCCAATTCCACGTCTGAAATTATCATGTTTTATATAATTTAAAAATGTAAAAGCAAAAACAAGTTAATAATGAATTTGTAACACGTATTATCGGTTTGGAATACGTGTTACAAATTCGTACGGGATAACAATATTATCTGAGAATTCAGGTACATGGTGCAAATGAAAATGAAAATGAAAACAAATGAATACATGATGCCACATGTACAACATTTATTATGTGCCGCAATTAATGGCAAAAAAAAGGATACCTGAAAGCCATACTTGTGACCAATTTATGTCACGTTCGCCATAAACAAGTAAATAGCACGTAGGTAGGAAGTAATGTCTTTATTCTGTACATAATAAACACGTATGTTTCAAAAACCAACCTACAATCAGGTTTAGTACATCATAAATGAAATACGTCTGGTATTCTCCATAGCACTGTATGGAATGGAAACATGGATGTTAACCTATTGAGCGTAACCGTACCATTATGCAAGTTTTTGTATGGAGTTTATGTTTATTTATAATTCTTACACACATTGAAGATGCTAACAGATGAGGTTCTCGAGAAGCTTGTAATCACAGGGACAGTTGAGGTAAAGCAAGATGATGGTCTCCTGAGAGGAATGGAGACGTACTGTACACGCTTCCCGATCCAGACACTAGGAGGGGACCACAGCGCTCAATATTGAGCATATGATGAAGACAAAATGATTAATTCAATACTAACTTGTTTTTCCCAGTACATCAGTTATAGAGGCAGATCCATCTCCCGATATGGACCAGCTGAACTGCAGCGCCGGCCGGAGAGACCCCAGCTCTATCGGGCCAATACCTTCCGGAATGCCTGAAAGTAGAAATTTTAACACGAATTTAAAATTTGACAATACATTACATACGACAAAAGAAATTTATTTATTCTTGATATAGTGCATACATAAGTATTTTTATATATGCTCTAATATAAACATGATCAAAATTGTTCCTTTTTACTACAACTTATCTTTCACATATTTGCTTAGTTTCATTTTGAATCTATGTAGTTTCTTTTCCTTTCTTACGTTTTCTGACATTTCATTAAAAATTTTCATCGCACTGTACATCATCGATTTCTGAGATTTAGCCTTCTTCCTGAATGGTAGTCTCAGTCTATCTTTTCCTCTTGTATGATGTTCGTGCTCATGCAGTGCAATGTGTTATGTAAAACAAAAATAATATCTACCTGTGGCCCATACCGGCATGGTGTTGCCAGCGAGCAGCGTCGCCGTGGGAGCCTGTACGGCAACTCCATCTAACATCCTAACACGCACAGAGGCTGCGGCACGCCCGTACTGGGTGCTGCCGACTTCGGCGCGAGCTTCCACTATGGAGGTGCCCACAGACAGCCCCTCCACTATACCGCTCGACTGAATTTCTGTAAATATAATACGTAATTAATAATTATGTTATTATTATTAGTATTATCTTATCCAGGATATATAGGGTGTTCAGCGGAAAAATTTCAAAATAAAATTGCAATTCCTCGTAAACCATCAGGGTGAGATAAGTGGGAGGGGTATTGTTCGACGAGCATTGTATCGCAGAGAAATTACTTGCCGAGGAGGCGCCATATAATTGATACAATAAGTAAGACACGTGTTATTAATTTAAAGTCTCACGTGTTCGCAAATTTAAGAGTACGATTGCAAGAGTGTCTTGAGAGAAATGGACAGCATTTAGATGATATTGTTTATAAAACGTAAAATCTGCATCGTTAAACTCCATTTTGCATAAATAAAATATGAGAATAACATTGTAGTTTTTTTTTTATATAATATTAAACTTGAAAATTTTCCACTGGACACCTTTACATGTGTCATAGGATACATGTTTCAAGAGCACAATCGTCATACATTAAGAAAAAATCCTAACTTATAATTCCCTCCTGCGAGTTCTCCGCCAGTGCAAACTTGATGGTGGCCGGGTGGGGGGGCCCTCCCACGACTGAAAGCTTCACGCTGCCCCCGGGCAGCAGGACAGTGGTGCGTGGAGCAACGCGCAAAGGCAGGTAAACGCGAGTATGCGAGGAGCCTCTAACCGCGCCAGACGAGAAGTCTAGACGGGCCTCTCCCTCTTCCAAACCTGGGAATTATAAAAATAGATTTATTAAAATTGAAAAATATTACAAACATTATGCTTCCATGCGAGTGTTTGGAGGCCACACCAGACATTCAGACACTTTCTGTCAAGATGTTTGATATTTAGTTTTGCCTCACTTCAAGATTGTTATACCGAGCCCCTTAGTTCCTAGGTTCCAACCAACATTTTGGGCTAATTGAGTTATTGTGTGAAATAGGTTCCAAATGCATTCTTCTTTATTTCTTCCATACACACCAACTCTATTTAGCAGATATTAAAGGAAATAGCAAGAGCTCAAAGTTCCAACTGCATCAGTTATTTATTTCAATTTATGGATCATTATTGTTAATTTACAATGTTTTATTTTATTTTTAATCTCCCTCATCTCGCAGTGGTCATTGATAATACAGAAAATAAGTTAAGACCTTAAAACTGGTCATATTTGCCATACTCAAAACAAAATATACGTGAATATATGTTGAAATTCAATCAACACTTTTGAGTTCATTATCTCAAAACAGTGTCAGTGTCAGATGGAACCTTGTTATTCTGAGGGGTCGATATAACAACTGTCATTATGTTAAGTCATTGTAAATTGTGTGAAAACATAATGAAATCGCTTGCAATATAGGAAAATGCATAATTTGCAAAATAACTAAATAACACAATTATAAAGTCTAGAATCAGCAAAGGAAGGAAAATTAATTGAACATGGTGGAATTGCGGTCACTCATGCTTATGTGTAAAAAAAACAGTAGGGTGAAAAATTAATAAATGAATCAAGTTCTTCCACAATATTCTCACCCACGACAGTGCACTTGAGGCTGCCCCCGTGAGATTCTGGCTTGTGGTACGCCCCCTGGACGTGCCCCGTGGTCACTTTCAACCCCGGCCCGGCCAGCACCGTGATGTCAGGAGCTCCTGTAGTCTCCTGGGACAGGCAGGCCCCGCTCCGATCCAACAGGCAGACCCACACTTCCACGGTCTGCCCCTTCTCGATCAGCGGTGGCAGGTCGGATGTGATGCCGTGCGCCGAGACTATCAAGACCTGGAAATATTATAGTTTGCAACATGGACATCCAATTTTATTATAGGCATAATTTCATCCTGGGACAAGATATTGACCACCAACCTCCACTGTAACGATGGGCGTCTCCACGCACAGGTCATGCGCCGTGATGGTCAGTTTCCCCTCCTGCAAGGGCTGCACCTTCACAGAGCGCACTAGCACGCCGTCCAGGGAGATTCGAGCCAGGTCGGCGGGCGTAGCTACGAGGCGAAGGTGTCCTGAGCCGTGGAAAAGCGGTCCGCGAGCCTCCACACCGGGCAGGTTGTACACCACCAACTAATGGTACAACACACAGTGAGTATAAATCTATAATATAGTTTTAATCATTCAAGTAAATACATAGATATTAATGGTAAATAGGATGAACCTTTTCAAATTACCTGGCAAATGAAAAATGCAATAAATACCTGACTTCTACTAAAGTTCTGATTTGCTTACTCGATAGATAAAATTAATAATAATTCAGGACAATGGGTTATTACTACCCCGACACAGACCACCAAATATATAGACATTAATGCAAATTACTTGTCCCAATATTTTCATTTTGGTGTCACCCCATGTGATCATCCACGTGTGCGAGAATGTTATGAAAAATATGGTTTAAAGAGTACTTATTTGTGTCATGTTTCATACATAATTGTAATAAACCAAGTAATCGATAAATAAAAACGAAATATAAAAATTGTTTCAATTCATACGGAACATAATATTCACCCTGTATATATAGATAAACAAACTTGTACCTTTTCTCCGGTAGCATGAACTGGTTTGACCATCTTCATAGACAGAATGGCGCGCGGAGACTCCAACAGCGGTGGAGTATGGCGCACGCCCACAGCTTTCAGGATGCTGTTCCTATAACCGTACATCTCGGCCACAATTTCCCAGACACCGCTGTCGGGCAGGTCTATGGCGCTGATTGTTAGTGTCTGAAAAAATATCAACAAATGTCTCAATCCTGCTGTCCTGTCATCCAAAGTAGTCCTATTTACGTAGCTCATACATGACACCAATTATATGCTATTCTTTGACAAACTTATAGACTTTGATTTCAGCTTTTCATATGCAGGGTGTAACAGACCTAGTCCACAATAATATTTTATGAAAATTACGAGTCAATGATGTACGAGCAATATTTGCGATACACGTGCCTGAGCCTATTTAATGTGGAACCTGCTTTATGTATATATTAGGTCGCAGTCCCTAAAATTGGGGAATTCAATGTAAACTATCTTCAGTTGGCTCCTTTAATTTACGCAAATAGTTTGCACTAATTACTTGTACTTGGACGCGTTTCAGATAATTTTAACGGCGGCAACCACTTCAAAATATGATACTATGAACCCAAGAAGAAGTGTGAATTGTTTTACTACCTTGTCGGCAGTCCGCCGCGCACCGCCGAAAAGGCCATTAAACCGTTCGCATACGGCAGATGCAGCGGCGCGGCTTTGTAAGTGCGAAATAATATTTTCATCTTTTAACATTTTTTTATTTCGTTATAAATTTACGTAAATGTATTGGCATTTTTTCGTACGGGACAAAACTGATTTTGTTATAAATATTAACGGGATTTCGTTATATAAATGCATTTTTGTATGAAAAATTGGTTTTAGGGACTAAATTTCGATTTTTTTTTCGATATACGTCATTTTTCGCTATATCGGGTTTCGTTATATCGCGGTTTTACTGTATTAGGTCGCAATCCCTAAAATTGGGGAATTCAATGTACACTATCTTCAGTTGGCTCCTTTAATTTACGCAAATAGTTTGCACTAATTACTTGTACTTGGACGCGTTTCAGATAATTTTTCGCCTATTCTAAATTCTCTTTTCTATTCTTTTTACTTAATTACTCAATGTTGTGTTGTTAAAATGTTTTTTTTTAAAGATTGTCTTTTCGTATTATTTCACGTACTTATGAATGATTGTATTTCTAATAACTGTGTTTATTGTGTTAATAAAATAATTATTTTCCTTGAATAACATTATTATTTCAAGTGATCGGTGGATATATGAACTTGATGCGGTAGTAAAATTAATATAGCGGAAATAATATATCTTTCCGCTATATTAATTTTATAAGCCTATATAAGCCCACTAAACATACCTGATAATTAAAAATGTTTAAAATTTATTCTTATTTTTCTTAGTTTAGTGTTATATTTATTAGTTATATAGTGTACATTATTTAATGATTGTTTAATTTCTTTAGAACATTTTAAGGTAGGATCTTTACTAATTATGAGAAATAAATCTAATATTCAGATTAATTAAGTTTCAGTAGTTACATATTATTAAATAAAATTTGTCCCTTGAATTTCTGATTAATGGGGTTCCGCGTAATACAATATTTTTATTGGTCCCTTGAACTTCGAAATAACAAGATTCTACTGTATAACTATTTTTTAAAAATTCAGCAAGTAATATGAAATATACATAAATGTAAATAATATTAAACTGGGAACACTTTTTAGAAAATATATATGCGGTATTTATTAAGTTACGAGGAGCTTCATTCGTGGTATAATATTACCTGATAATGATAGAATGCAACTGGCACAGGACTGAACTCGTCGTCCAACTGTGTCTGCAGTGTCTCCGAAGGTGCTTCGGATAACATGGCCGTCGGATACGAGACCCACTTGATGCGCAAGGACGTCGCATTGTGGAAAACATTCCCGCGCATGTCGGCCACGACAACTTCCAGAACGTGCTGGCCGCCACCATTCAATATTGGCACCTATAAAATGAATTCATTCCACAATTAATCAAAAGTTTCTCAAAATATTTATTATTATATAAAATGCATCAGACAAAATATTTAGTAATTTCGAATGTGGACTGACCTGCGATGTGGGCGATATGGGACACAGCGAATCCGAGGGTTGCTTGACTGATATCCTCAGTGAGTGCGGACTGTTGCAGTGCACAGCTAAGCTGGCTTCTGTCAACATAGTGTCGGTACTGCCGCGATATACCTTCAGAGTCATATCTGTCTGACCCAACTGCAAAATATAAACATAATTAAAATAAATAATGTATCCTTTGACAACCGCAGTTTAAAGATAATGTGGTTATGAAACCATATATATTTTGGGATGTACATTGTCTGCCTATATATATATAGGCACGCAGATATGACGAGATGAAAGGATGCAGGGTTTACTAAGGATATATTTTTGCAGCAGACAATATAAAACATTAACTTAATGATTAAGGTTTAATAACAATTAAAAATTGTGCATTTTTTGCTAAAATGTGGATTTTATTATTCATTTATATCAGAAGTTATACACTAGATTTAACTTTTTATTAAACTATTACTCAAGATTTAATCGGCAATTTGAATTGAAAAACCCAATAAAAAAGACATTAATAAGATCAATATAAATATTATTTAGTAAGAAATTATTATGTTTTTGATATAAAACTTGATTTTAAATAGTAGCTAAAACCTCAAAGCATGTAAGTAAATATAATATATTATTTTAAATAATTTGTTTTTACTAACACAAAGTTTTTTAAAAACGCTGAAAATTGATCATATGTACTGCAAATTTAATGGTTTATAACTCTATTAATTTTTAATATTTTGCTAATTTGGTTCAATGCAGATTTGTCATACTAATCTTGACTTCAAGATTATAAGAAAATATATTTCGTATATGCAAGAATTTTCCATATTAAGGCCATTTTGTGATGATGAATTTATAACATTTTTTTAATATGTGGGAGTTTACGAGTAGCGGAAGCGCATCAGAAGACATGCCGTCGTCTCACTCCCTCGTCGGCTACTAGGAGCGCTCAGGTGTCATAATATGTTTCAGTGCAGATTTGTCTCCGTAATCTTGGCTTCAAGATTATAAAAAAATATATTTTGTATATGCAAGAATTTTCTATATTAAGGCCATTTTGTGCCACATGGAAAATGAATTTAACAGTCGCGGTCTTTCTTATAATGTTTGTATTTTCTTAATTAATGCAAATAACATTCAGTTTATTAGTTTTACATTAGTGTAAAGGTCCTATCTAAGTAACAGTTTTAAAAAAAGTCAAATCTAATGTATAACTTCTAATGTAAATGAATAATAAAAACCTATATTTTTTAATTATTATTGAAAGTAGCGCCTTAATTACCTTCAAGCAGGTTACAGTATAAACAAGCGATTGCTGTCCCGTGTGTGATGCCGTGTAAGGTATGACAGATGCGACTTCAGGGTCCAACGTGGCAGGCTTGTGCCTGGGATCCGAGTCACTGGCTCCGGTTGTGGGACCCCCTACAAAGAATACAAGCATTAAAACATTGCTGAATTATACATACATATTTTTAAACTCTTGACATGTAAATCAAAGTGGCAGAGAGAGAAGAAGACTTATTATTAATAATTTGAGTAACCATTTTAATATTAATTAGAAAAATATACATATGAAATTAATTTTATCAAAAAATATTGTTGTTGCGCTACCGGGATTCGAACCTGGATCTCTTTCCAAACCGGGGAAGGTGCATTATCCATTATGGCTTATGCCATAAGCTAAAAGTAGATGGCTTTCAAATAATGGAACGATAGATGTATTACATAATTTGAAAAGTGTAACACATAGGTTCAAAAATTTGAAAAGTACTGGATAATGTACCTTCCCCGGTTTGGAAAGGAATCCAGGTTCAAATCCCGGTAGCGCAACAACAATATTTTTCGATAAAATTGATTTTATATGTATATCTTTCTAATTAATCCATTTAATTCGTATTCAAAATATCACAGACTGTCTGTTCTGAATAATTACAACTTCACAATAAGAATGTGTTCTTAATAATAACCATTTTAATAGCTCCCGTATAGCGATAAGACGTATATCGAAAAAAAAATCGAAATTTAGTCCCTAAAACCAATTTTTCATACAAAAATGCATTTATATAACGAAATCCCGTTAATATTTATAACAAAATCATTTTTGTCCCGTACGAAAAAATGCCAATATATTTACGTAAATTTATAACGAAATAAAAAAATGTTAAAAGATGAAAATATTATTTCGCACTTACAAAGCCGCGCCGCTGCATCTGCCGTATGCGAACGGAAACGCCGCGCACGGCCTTTTCGGCGGTGCGCGGCGGTCTGCCGACAAGGTAGTAAAACAATTCAAACTTCTTCATGGGTTCATAGTATCATATTTTGAAGTGGTTGCCGCCGTTACCGGTAAGTACCTTCGTAATTTATATACGACTCATTTTATAAAAATGCCGCGATTCAACTGTCAAATTTTTATTTTTGAATTATTCTTTATGTTTCATGCCCAAAACTATGTTTGAAGCGGCTCTACATTTAAACACAATTAAAATATTGTTTTGTGTTTGCAATATTCTGGAATTTACAAAAATATCTTCCAATTGGTGTTGAATAGGTTATTTTCTTAATTTAATTTCTTTGATTATCTGTTATAATAACAAAACTACTAAAAATATGTAGGTATTCAGTTCCCTACGGCCTTCTTCCTCCTTTGTTTGCAGAATTTGCGATCTTTTTTGAAGCCGCGCAACATTTTTTTGCGACGGCGCGTAATATATAGTAGGATTTTTTAAATTTATTTCGTTATATGTGGGAATTCGTTATTACGAATTTTTATTTTTTGGGCCCTTGGATTTCGTTATATCGCGGTTTTACTGTATTGTCATATTGGTTAAATATGCTACCTGCAAATATGACATTGGCCGTGGACCCGACAGTCAGAAGCAGGGCCGAGTGCTGGGGACGAGGGTACATGCGAGTGAGGGGTGCGTAGCACGACAACTTCACGTCTTGGTGGAGCAGACCGTGGCGTACGCTGATGCGTCCCAGCCCGCACTCGGAGCAGACCACGTGGATGATGGTACAAGCGTCACCTGTAAAATGTAAAAAAATAATTGAATAGTCAACAAAACTTGAAATTAAATTAATGGAGAGACCAAAACAAAATACAATGATCTGTATACGAGGTGGGAATGAGGTGAATCAAAAAAAACATAATATTCTATGCATGGTTACTATGATACATGTTCCGTACAGGAAACAGTTTTTTTGTAGGCGTGGATCGCCGGTTCAATCTGGTAGCTCGAATGCGATATTTGCAGCCGCGTGCAGGGGTCCAGGAGCGTCCAAAATCGTCGTCCAGTGTAGCAGCCAAAAGTCGAGAAAATTCCGGGTTCGGTCCAAAGTAGTAGCAAAAGTCAAATCCAGGAATGTCCAGTAAAATAGCATGGTTAAGGCGAGGTGGAGATAAATAAGAACTGGCGAATTATTTATTTAAGACAACCCCGGACTGAGCATACGAGGCCCTCCGTTTGCTAATGGGAGCAGGCATCCAGACTCCACGCAGGAACACATTGCCGCCTGGCGACGATGGCCCGCAACTCTCAGTCATTTGGGCCTCGGTGCGCCCAGACCGGCAGATGTACGATTACGCTTGGTTTTTCGTTTCTCAAAAATAAAATTCTTAACCTAGAGGCATTGAGAGTATTTTATTTTATACTTAACCTACCTCGCGATGCCTTATGCGTTTCAAGCCGGGGCGATTGCCCGGGGATTTTTGATTACACCTCAAACTTTGCAATATCTATTTTAGGCTTTAAATAATTATTGAGGTGTACAATATTATCTCCGAGCGATTGTCCCCTTCATGATTTTTTATTGCATATTTTATATTTATTGTACATATTCAATTCACTTAGTAATCTAGGTTTTTATCCGCTGCTGAATTGTGGCTGGAAACCGTGGCCCGAGCGGGCGGAGCCTAGCGCCGGCCGGAGTCCCCCTCCACTCGGCGACCGCTTTCCAGTGGCGTGAAGCGACGTCTGCGCATGGGAAAGATTATGTGCTCGCAAATAGCCCTTTTCATGATATTATCCTGTGCAGCACAATACGAGTGTCTGAGCATGTAATACGTTTCTATGATCTGATATCAGTCGCAACCATAACTTAAATCAAGTGTCATTCTCGTATTGTGTGAAGTGTGGATACTCTCAGATGCTGTGATGACATTGCTCAACGTGGCCCAATGAACCGTGTAAGAGATTTCACAAAACAAAATCGGAAGAATTAGAAGGGTCATATAGTTTGTACTGAATGCATCAATGATCAAGAATGATACCTTTACATGATGTAAAAAAAAATGTATAATACATAGTGTACATACCAATAAGTTTTTCATTGCCGGATTTGATCTTGGGGTAAATTCTTTCAAATGTCACTCCTTCAATCGGTATCACATCAAAAGGCATTTGATCGCAACTAGAAAGCAAAATGTACAAGTTTAATAAACACAAACGGTTGACAAAATTATTAAACATTTAAAAAAATAACCAAAGGTTGATATGTTGATGTTTGTGAATTTTAAATTTCACAAATAAATTATTTTTTTCAATTCAAATTAATTTCACATAATGTGAAACATGAAATCGAAA
>CM062867.1:7009152-7164370 GCA_031772225.1 Eubasilissa splendida
ATATATAGGATATGCACTTTTAGGATAACACCTTTTCACTTTAATTACGCCATGTTAACCATTTAAGTTTATGACAAATATTATAAGTAAACTTCAATAAATAATATATTGTCCGCGTAAGCGCAATATTGTGCATGAACCATTTGTAAAAATATTCAGGAAGGACATACACACCAACTGACACCCGAACATGCTTACAACTGTTAGGGAAAATGCTTCTTTCGCGGCATTGATAAGCCGATTCCGAGAAATTTATTGGTCCGTTCTAAAATTTGAAAACTCCAACCAGTGCACCTAAAACGAGGCAAAAACCGTATTTTGGCTCGTATGCGGTATTGCACTGTATATTTTGCAATGAATCCCAAAAACCTTAGTAATATATATATATATATGCTAGGTGATGCCATAATTAATCAATATGTAATAGATGTATCATAATAAGATATTTATTACATATTGATCAAACTTTAAATATAAAATGAGGCTGGCATCAAAATAATTAACTGCATGTAAAAAAAATATTTGATAAACTTTACTTACTTTGCAGTAGCGAAGATATGCGGGTTGGCTGGCACTGAAGCGGTCACCGTACCGTTGCCGAGAGCCAGGGCAGACAGCATGCCGTACCGACCAACGGAAATGGCCGATCCTTCACTTTTCCACGCGTACGTGCCGTCGCCGCCTGTCGCACGCAGCTGGAACTCGGCCCTAGAATGGAAAAAATTCAAGTGTTAAGCCTCGCTGATTACTCTGTAGGTGTGACAACTAATAGTGTGACTAAAATATGTGACGTACATTATTGAGGAGCTGGAGTCCCATGGGAGCACAACTTCAGGCGGGATGATGTCAATTTTCTTGTAAATGTTAATTTCACCCGTTGTTGAAATCTGAAACAGAACATTTTTATTGTTCTATTATTGATGTTGTACACAAATTATCCTAGGTAGTAGTCTTTCTTGGGTAACAGCTTTGCTGTCCTGACTACCAGAACAAAACACAGGCTGCCGACATCAGCAGGCTGCGGATTGAGTATAGAGATTGTAAAAGATTACTTGAGAATTGTAATACAAAACTTATCATGGGAATATGTAATTTCTGATGACAAAAAATACAAATTTGAAACTGAAATGTGACTGACCACAACAGGGTACACTTGCGATGGATAACATTTAAAATATACATAATTTGGAAAGCTAAATTTTAATTCAAAACATAGAAGAAAAAAAATGCAAAAAAATAGATTTCTTAAAAATAGAAACACCGTGTGACGTTTGTTGGTGCGCTTTTTCAATGTCTAACTTACATAAAAACATATCCCTTCCAACACAAAATTTTGTGCGTGTATGAAAGAATTCCTTTAAACGCAGATATGAATTTTAAAAAGTGTTGGGCGGCCACCAATTTTACAAGGTTAATATTTTAGGAAAACTTTAATCAAAATCTGATATCTACTCCCGAGAGTTATTGTGTCCATAAAATCCGTTTATAGATATACATTTTAACAGAGAATGGTCGCTTGGTCATGAGACCTTCTACGAGTGGCGGATTTATAGTCGAACAAGTGGATCACTGAAAAGAAAAGGAGGAGCAACAGAGAATATAATTATTTTTTTTAAGCCTGATTGTGCTCGGTCTTTAATTTAATCTAAAATATCTACTCTATATCAGTGTTGCTGTTTATAGTTCACAGTGTTGTAATATTATTTTAGGGACCGCTTGCCTCTAGATAACATGCTCTCAAAACTTCCAGCAAATCAAGCTCAAGCATCATAAATCCACTCCTGACTACAATAGGTAGTATTTCTACTGAAATCTGTCAATAATGTGTCAGTAAAGATAATATAATAAAATTAGTTTCAAAGCAATAACTTCATTCAAAAATGAACCTGATGAATACATTCAAGCGGCATACCTTGGGGTAGAAGCCTTTCCCGGCTACGGAGACCAAAGTGGCAGTGACAGACAGTTTCCCCGGTCGCAGGGCTCGGCCCTGCACCACTGAACCGTTGACACTGCGCCAAGTCACCTCGAACAAGTCCTCGTCGAGTACGACGCTGATGCGCGTCTGCGGGCCTATCAACATGTTCCGGTCTTCGCTGTAATGGCAAAATATTAAAAAGCTTAATAAACAAAAAAATATTTCAGTAAAATAAAGTTCATTATATTTCTTTATAGGGTCTAGAGCAGTGATGTATGTCACGTATGTCAAAGATGACACACCACAGTGTTTTGGGCGATACGCCAGCGTTCACTAATATCAGAGTTATCAAAGAACCCGTGTCCCGCCACCAGACATCTACCCGACAACAACGTTGAAATTGATCACTACGTATATATTATATATACATATCTCTTTTGGGTCTCTCTTTGTGAAAAAAACAATTAATTAATTGAGATCAAATCAAATACTATAGGTTCCATATTTTAATTCAGTTAAAGAGGGGGAGGGGGGGGAGGGGACACCAGCAAAGTTAAGATAGATTTTCTGAATTTTTGACACGCCGAGCCCAAAAAATTCTAGACATAGGTCTCATTCCAAAAGAAGATCTCCAAGAAGTATATTATTACCTGTCCAACATGCGCACGTGTATGGAACACTCGTGCCCTTCCTGCACCGACCACGGCCTGGGGTCCAGTTGCAGCCTGACGGCCTCCGTGACCCTCAACAGAGCCTCCGGTGGTCTCCATCCCTCACCGTCTGTGGAATGGTCTTCGCCTGCGTCGCGGAGCAGGATCCGAGTTGTACCGATAGCTGAACCTGTAGCTAAACCTAAGGAAGCACAGATGAGTCATTAAAATGGACACACTTTCATTGATGATCTGATGATTTAAAAAACATACTGCCGTGCTATATTTCTATTTCTGACTTCATATTAATTCTTTATGTGCAACGTTCAGAAAAAAAGAGAACGCAAAGACTACAATCAGTGCAATGCTGAAAGATCTGAATATGATGACCTTTAGGCAGAAAATATATTTTAATATAATGGCATTTATTTATAAAATCCTCAATAAAAAAATATTGGCGGAATTTATACGAAAAATTGATGCAAATCAACAAAAGCACGAGCATCGTACAAGAGGAAGGGATAGACTGAGACTGCCATTCAGGAAGAAGGTCAAATATCAGAAATCGATGATGTACAGTGCGATGAAGATTTTTAATGAAATGCCAGAAAACATAAGAAAGGAGAAGAAATTGAATAGATTTAAAGTGAAACTGACCAGATATGTAAAAGATAAGTTTTATTAAAAGAAAATTGTTTATTGTTTATATTAGAACATATATACGAGTGCTTATGTATGCACTATGTTAAGAATTAAATAAATAATACTGCAGTAAATGAGTTTCATTAATTGAAAAATATACCCCATTCAATGCAAAACTCCACACAAATGCCCAACTATTCAAGGATTGCATTCAGTTCAAGTCATGTTTACGAATACAATAAATTCAGAAATATTTTTAAACAATATTTTGAAATATTATTTAAAATGTAAACATAATTTTTTTATTCAAGTACCATGCCAGTAAACTGGTGAAATTGATAATATGTAACAGAAAATACTATTTGGTTAATTAATACAGGTGTGTAGTGTAATTAGTTTGAAGTTTTTGTTTAAATTTTTATTTTGTTGGAGATGATCCGGGTCAATTTTTTTCCTACCATCCCGGATAATCAAGACCGAGTACGATTAAGAAAGGATCACATAGGTGGCTTGATCATATGGAACGGATGAATGATGGGAGAATGGTAAGAGAGACATATTATTAAGGAGAACACATTCTTATTGTGAAGTTGTAATTATTCAGAACAGACGGTCTGTGATATTTTAAATACTAATTGAATGTATTAATTAGAAAGACACACATATAAAATCAATTTTTTTTGTTGCTACCAAAAAAAATTAAGATGGATTTCAAATAATGGAACAATAAGTGTAAGATATAAGTTCGAAAATTTGTCATCAATGTACTGTGTTGGTGTAGCATAATCGGTTAATGCAATTTCTCCGAATAGGAAGAGATCCAGGTTCATATCTCGGTAGCGACATTGATTTTTATATGTGTATCTTTCTAATTAATACATTTAATTTGTATTAAAAATGAAAAATATACGATGCAAGTGTGGATGGCACCAGAAATAGAGGACCAAGTAAACCACATGCTAGAAGATGGTCCCGTCAGAAGCCTCAAAAATCAACGAGCTTGTATGAGAAGATGTATGAATGTGAATATGGCAAGACTGTGTCAGGACAGAAGAGTGTAGCGCTCTATCCCCTCTACCCCTGTGCAGAAACGACACAATGGTAAGTTGGTTAATATTTTACTAACTTATGTGTGTGTTGACCTTCAATGTGATGGAAGTATTAAATTAATTAGTATTAATTTATAACTAAGTAAATGTGAATAATTTACCTGTTTTAGGTTGAAGTGTCGCAATTTTTTTGTTCTCATTCTGCAGGGAGTACTGCGGCGAGGGTTGCGGCACTTCGATCAGGCGTCCTTCCCTCACCTAAAATGTCACCAACATTTAATTGAACTAAACAGTAGACGAATATGTGTCAACGGGCCGTTGTGTATAATTAACATTTCTATTTAAAATATGCCTCCCGTATAAATATTTTGCCTAATGCTATTAAGCCAAAAATGAAACAAAAGATATAGTAACCGTAAAGTAAAAATAAAACAAAATACATTCAGACTCGGTTATAACGAGTAACAAAGGGAGCAGCTAAATTTGCTCATTATAACTGTTAACCGTTATTACAAAAAATATTTAAGATCCAATAAAAATTAAAAGCAAGTCAAATACATATTAAAAACCAAAAATCTATAATTGTATGAAAAAAACATTTTAAAGTAAATTAATCAATTCAATCACATTACATATTTCTTAACAAAATTCAAAATACTGCTCCGTTTTAAAGTTTAAAACTTACTACGCACACAAAATAAACACCCATCGTTTTTTTCTAAGAATTCACGAACCTGAAAGGAATCGTAAACAATAAGGAACCTCGTCGGCAGTCGCTGCTATCGATTTTAAGACCTCTCAAGAATTAGGGTTTTTTGTTCACTTGTTAACAATATTTTTGTACGTTATATCAGTGAAGCGAGCTCACTATAACAGTGAAGAGGCCTGAATCAAAATAATAATAAATATTTCCTCATTATGACCGTGATCTCACTATAACCGAGTTCGACTGTATATCCAAAAGCTGTCTGTGGAACAGACGTATTTCAATATTGAAATACATCAAACAAAGTTTGAACAAGTCAGCAATTAGAAGATAGGTAGGTAGGTACTTGCAATAGCAAAAAATAAATTAGGTCATTTATTTTTTAAATTAACTTTTTTTGTTCTTTTTCACAAACAAATGAAAATGTCTGGCATTTAGAGTACTCGCGCACTGAAAAATAAGTTAATAAGGTAATTAATAATAAAATATCACATTTAAAATATCACATTCGACACTCACAAAGTATCCTTAATCTAATAACTCAATGTCTTACCTGAACAATTTTAAACTGAACCGAGTCACCAGTCAGGATAACAGCTTCAGACGGCACAAGAAGCAGGTTGGCCACCACGCGCAGCATCACCTCCACCGGCTTCACACTCTCGTACTCGTGTTGCGGCAGTTTCATGATTACCTATTGTGAAGAAATGCAAATACAACGTGTGTCATGATTAGAGACTCCAATTACTCGACATCATCAACAACCCGAGTATCGAGTAGTGAAATCTTAATAATTCAAATTCATGCACGTATAATAAATAAATATAAAATTATTTTTTACACATTTATTTTAAAAACAAAGAATTAAATATCTCATATTTCATATTTGTGTGTAGTTTTGTTTTAATAATTCGCGCTGTCGAGAAAACTCTCTCAGTTGCTGTTAACGTCGATCTTATTGTTAACAGTAAGTTAAATAATAAATCTAATTTTTCCGTCCACTTTTTAAACGTATCTAATTTCTTGAAAGCGTAAAATATACCGATATACAGTTTATAATTTCCACTGACGGGTTAGTACAAATACAAACATATAATATAATTTCTTGGGTTTACAACAGTTTACGCTACAGCTGCATCCATTAGTAGGCAAAAGATTTTTTCAATATTTTATATTGTCTGTTGCATTTGATAAGACAATTCAAGACGACACGAAGACACAAAAGAAATTGTTCCGTCATATTCCATTAGCATAGCCGACAATTAAAACTATGCAAAAAAATCATACCTGACAGTAACCGTTCTAATCCGGCCAATAAATGCCGAACGCAGGACGCAGCTAAATATGAAACTTTTTTTTTTTAGTAATATATTTCATAATACTCGATTATCGAGTACTTAAAAAATGGACAAGTATACTCGAGTATCAAGTACTCTAATTGTGACTAAAACAATATTTATACAAACTGAAAAATGTATTAAGAAATTAGATTTTCTATTTTTCCGAGTCAAGGGGGATAGGAATGTGAAAAGAATTCATTCCTCTTGTCACAACGTCGCAACAATGTCCTAATCAGACCATTTGACTCACTCAAGGAAGATTGCAAGGGGCTGAGCATCGTCTACAACAATGTCTAATGCACAATACAATCGCAATAAAATACAACACAAGGTCAATTACTTATGCTGCTAGGCTCTACGGACTGCCAGAGTTTCTGTAGAATCTATATTTCAATGCGAAAATTCCTTATTATATTGCTTTAACAATGCAGTAAGAAAATATAAAATATTAGTAAAATGATACATGCTATGTACATATGTACACCTAGAGTCATCTTAAATTGATATGATTACCGTCAGAATGAAAATATAATATGGACAGGTAAAATAAAATTAACTAAAAATCACAAGTGATATCCATCCATTATGATGAAACTACAAAATTAACGCCGATTCTATTAATGATATTTTATGTAAAATTATTTTGAACTGCAATGCTAAAATGATCGAGCGATCATATCCAAGAATTATTCACAGCAGTTTTTGACAAATATTAGACATCAGTGACATCTATTGCACAATGCGGAAATATTGTAAATATATTGTATTGTAAATGGCTGATTTCCTTACCAAACCAAACAATGAATGCAATATTGCGCAATGAGTAGTATCACTGACAAACCCTACATAAGACCATGCAAGTCAAATATAAAATACTATGTGCATCTCTAAATCCAATGCGGCAATAGAATTTAAGCAGAAATCCACCCATATGAATAGAAATCTAGACATGACAATAATACCTTCGCTGATCCAGTTTTGACTCCTTCGATCAGAGCCGTGTGCCCTCTCAACCCTCGGGCCTCCAGCGACTGCAGTGGCTCAGTGGCATCGTAAGACGATTCGGAGAATGACATAATTCTGCAGGTCAAAGAGAAAATATTAAGTTTTTTAAATGTATCCAATGCCCATCTCTGCTAAATTTGATACAATTCTAACACATACTTCTCCCGTATAAAGATATAGTTTTTCACTAGTGTCCTGCTTGTTATCAGGTGTCTGTTTTGATAAGCTCCTCGCTATGGTTTGCGTCGAGTCCGGTCTCCAATAAAATTAACTTTTTCCGCTCAATCCACTTCTTTCCACGTTTCACAAACCGACTAAACATAGCACCGAGCAAACTTAAAAGTCCAGGTGACTAAGTGTGATTTACAGCCTTTCAAAAGCATTTTTAATCATTTCGTCATCTGGACGGTTCCCAAACTTCCCTTTCACCGACTTAGGTCGCGATATCCCGATCTGTGTGTCATTCTAGAACCAACTTTTGTAATGCGTGTTACAAGCGGGTCGAATTGCTGGCAAGAAATGTCAACACTAATATCTAGATAAAGTGGCATGCATGCGTGTTGAATTGCTTGCGAAACAGGGGGAAGATGGTCTTGACCGCAGTAATTCCATATTTAATTTTTTAACACTTATTAGAACACTCATTTCCACACCCGCGGAATATCTCCTTCTGTCCTTCGAGTCCCGATTTAGTAAATGAATATGGGTACTCTGCAATACAGCGGGGTTGGTGGAAAAAAAAACTATATTTATACTGCATTTCCACCACCGTTCTCCGCGGGTTGATTTCGATCATGTCGGAATCATCAGTTTGTAGTCAGGTGGTGAAATGAAACGAGGGTTTATGTATAATCAGAACACGGCGTATCGGGAATCGTGCCGGATCAGGTGCTGACTGTTGTTAGGGCTAGCGTCAGAGAGGAACTGCTAAGATGCTCGTCTAGTGACCAAGATGTCGGATGTTCAATGCTTGTTCTAAGCGACTAGCGAATAAACCCTGGAGAGACAGAGAAATAAATCAAACAAACCTAATGACGTCATTGTCCTTGAGTGGAGACACGAGAGTCCATTGGAAATCCACGCCCTCCAAAGTTGTGAACTCATTTCCTGAAATAAATACACCATAATCAAAATAATAATACACACAGTAATACCCTGACATGCGTTAACCCAACTCAGCTGAATTCGGATATATGTAACGTCTCACCGCCCCCGCCTCACACAACATGCAAGTCTGCACTTGCGCGAGCTACAATACCACCAGAAAAGCTTATAGCTTTTGCAATATTAAGGATTTTGGAAGAAATTGATTTGATAAAAGCAAGACAACGTATAAAACAGTTGATTTCTTGTTATGAAGAAATTTAACATGAGAATATTAAGTCTTGTAACGTGGCTATTCTCATTGAAATGACTTAAATAACCTTCTGGAAGTTGTACATCAATTTATATGAAGTACAATGTTCAATGAGATGATTGAATTGTAAATCTAAAATCAATAATTATCAAAACAATTATCAATTTAGTTCATCCACTTTCAAATAGTTTATCAATAACAAAACATCCTTTAAATACACGAAATACATAAACTAATCAATAATATTTTATCTTTCATTCTGTTCAAATCTGATGGAACAAGATGAGGAGAATATGGCAGATGTGGAATAATCGCACACAAACATTTAACAAATTGAAAAATTCGTGTTATGACACAAAAAAAAAAAGATGTGTTATGACACGCAACAGACAACAGTACAACGTGCCGCAGCCACCCAGGAAGACGATTTATCAGAAAAAGAGGAATAGTATTCGAGCTGTGGTGCTGGTGAAGGATGGAATGAATAAGCTGGACCGAGAGAATTACGAATGAAGATATTCTGAGGAGAGTGCTCGAAAGAGGTCTATAATGTACACCATCAATAAATCAAAGGGGTCAATGTACAGGACACACTCTCAGAAGCAAAGCACACAGAAATGTAATTAAGGGAGAAGGGGAAGTCATAGAGGATGCTTCAGACAAATAATTTCCCAAATAAATGGTAATGGTCTTGATGATGGCCTTGATAATGATTGTGGTAATTATCTTGATGATGACCTTTTTGGTCATGGTGATGGTCTTGATGATGGCCTTGCTAATAGTTATAGTGATGGTATTGATGATAGCCATGCTGATGGCCATGGTGATGGTATTAATGATGGCCTTGATAATGATAACAGTGATGTTCTTGATGATGGTCATGATGATGGTCTCGATGATAGTCGTGGTGATGGTCTCGATGATGGTCATGGTGATGGTCTCGATGATGGTCTCGATGATGGTCATGGTGATGGTCTCGATGATGGTCATGGTGATGGTTTTGATGATGGCCTTGATGATGGTCTCGATGATGGTCATGGTGATGGTCTCGATGATGGTCATGATGATGGTCTCGATGATGGTCATGATGATGGTCTCGATGATAGTCGTGGTGATGGTCTCGATGATGGTCATGGTGATGGTGACTCGATGATGGTCATGGTGATAGTCTTGGTGATGGTCATGGTGATGGTCTTGATGATGGTCTTGATGATAGTTTTAATGATGGTCATGGTATTGGTCTCTATGATGGTCATGGTGATGGTCTCGATGATGGTCATGATGATGGTCTCGATGATGGTCTCGATGATAGTCAACAGTGGTCTTGCTGATGGCCATGGTGATGGTCTCGGCGATGGTTTTGCTCATGGTCTTGATAATGGACTTGCTGATGGTCATTGTGATGGTCTGGATGAAAGCTTTGCTGATGCTGATAGTCACGGTAATGTTCTTGATGCTGGTCATAATATTGATTAAATAAATATATTTGTAGATAAACACGTCTATTTCTTTTTCTTTATTTTATTTATTTGTCTATTTCTTTGTATCCATTGTTACTTGTGATCTATTATACATTATGTTTACTTCCATTTTATAGTTTTCTGGTGATAGTGTCATCATCACTAATCAATGAATCATTGATTTATTAATGGGAAAATTAACAACAGATCTTCTAAACATATGTAATGAAAAAACTTTTAAACCAGATACAAACAATAACATCAGAAAACATATTTTAAATAATAAAATCAAAACAAACCCGTTAGACAATAGTGGAGTCTATAAAATAAAATGTTAAGATTGTCAAGCCACATACTTAGGACAGACGGAAAGAAAAATAGAGACAAGAATAGAAGAACACTTGAAAGGAATAAAAAAAAATTCAGCATCAATGCGGAAATAACGGACCACGCAAGAACCGAGGATCATCGCTTCGACAGTGATAGTGTAAAATTAGTACATAATTGTAACAAAAATGTCATCTGTTCCGTATTCATCAAACACATTTTTGGCCCTTCTTGAGAATCGGTTGCGACCTATATTATTGACACCTTTCCACATTCAAATTCCCCCCCATCCTCTTTCCCTACTGCTTGACCAGTGTGAATAGTGACCTTGACGTCAGCAGACGTTAACGAGACGCGATACTTGTTCGGTTGCGACACCACGATTGCATTGATCTTTATCCCCGTTAATCCAAGTCCCTTCCTTCCTTCCTTACTTTACCGCCCCCCCCTTCGGCGATTCCGATTTACGACCGGAATCATCGTAATCCTATCTGCGGGACGCGCAACTCGAAGATCACCTAATTTCGGTCCCTAGATCCCATATCGGTGCAGGATCTACGTTTTCTTTTCATCGTCAATATTCAAACACGTTTTATTATGTCCCCTCTCCTGTACATATTTAACACGCCCCTACGCCCAACCAACCCCCCTCCACTCCTCAACTCTATGTAGAACGTAGTTCTTTATTTTTAAGTTTAGTATTAGTAACATTACTGAAGATGATGCGTCAGCATTGAAAACGTTCTAATAAATAACAAATTAGTGAAAGTAAACAGTGCTTTAATTTTTAATATAATAAGTATATTAATAAGCTAAAGGAAAAATAACAAATATATGAAAGTAAACTTAAATCATTTTCTTTAGTGCGAAAATAGTTGAGACAGGTTGTCACACATTCGAGCCTGTAGAGATTAGCCTTACCCTGATCATCGTAGGCCCGTATTTCAAAGGCCTCTGGAGCTTCCTCCACGTAGAGTTCCCTGGTAGTTGTCACCACATCCAGAGAGACTATGTTGTCCACAATCACGTCACATCTCAGCACCTGTTGAAATACAAAATAAATCAATGAAAGATCAACATCGTAAAATACAAATGCAGAAGTTAGTGGTGGAATGAAACAAGCGTTTTGAATGAGAAGGGTACACTTATAAGTTAGAGTATAAAGTGTTAACAGAGTGGGTCAGCAGACAAGACTTTTCAAGACGAGCGATGGAGAGAAACTGGGTGCAGCTCCTCTCGGGAGGAGTGCAGATGTTGCCTGTATTATCGATCAGCTGGGAATTGTGATGATAGCGATGGATTTAAATCACCGCCCCCACACAAACATTAACATTAAAGAAATTAATTTTTTATTTGTAATATCGATAGAAAGAAAGATAAAATATTATTTTCATTTAGGGTATTTAAAAAATGTTGAATTATCATATCACCGATCACACATGCGTGCCCAGAGATGTTGAGGTATCTTCTTATTTGTAAGTATATAATTTAGTGTGATATCTATGGTTGACGAATGTATGAGCGAGTGAAAGGTTGGTACGAATGAGCATTTGAAAGAGATAACTATTTATGTTGTTACACCGTGGGTTCTGATCTCCCTGCTCCGAATCACGATTCGGTTTACATCTAGTAATTGTCTTGTATTACATTGTATATACGTGTCGAAAATAGCTCCCTCGGACTACTATCTACTCCTGAAACTCAAAGCTTTCCTAGCAAGACAACGATTTTGAGAGGTCATACAGGAAGTAAACGAGTATTTTGCAAACCTTGAAGAAACTCATTTCCGCGAAGGAATCGCAAAACTGGAGAAACATTAGGGCTAGTGCGTTGAACTTAAAGGGGACTGTGTTGAATAACAAAGTAAGTTACAAAACTCTTTAATGTTTTCTTTAATATTAAACAAAGTTATTTATCAATCCGCCCTCATAACAAACGTGCATTGATTAATAATTAGAAAAAGATTAAATATTTCACTATCTCTCTTTCAATAAAATTAACAACATTTAATAAAATTATGGATCAAAGAATCTCACTCAAAATCCTTACCATTTTATGCAACAGAAAAAAATGTTTTTTATGTTAATTTGGGTAACAATTCGAGCAGTACTCAAGTCTCACAAATCGCATATTAAATAAATGATGAAACAAACCTGCTTCGTGCGCACGTCCTCCGCAAGGATTATGGCCGTGTTGCGGTGCCGCACATTTGTGGCGCTGAACACTCGTGCCGAGTGAGAACACTCGCCCAGGCCGGGCGATGCCCTCACACTCGCCACATCATCGCGGGACGAGCTCCTGTAACGGCAATGTAACATGAAAACATTAAGCACATTTTTTAAGCTTTTCTATGTTTAATTTGGTCATTCCTTGCTCTATTGTATATATTTTATTTTTTTATATACAGTCGATTCCGCTTAATTGGGACACATCGGGACCAGGAAGTTTGGCCCAATTAAGCGGCTTCCCCAATTAACCAAAACGAGCTTGAAATTAAATGATGAATGTTTTTATTTAAATACGTAGGGCTTCCTTCGTTGCCTTCCTACATAAAATAACACTGTAACCCGGCTATAATTTTTTTTCTCCTGGTTACTTACAGTTGGATATTAATCATCAACGTCTTCTTCATCTAATTTTTGATGTTTCGATTTAATGCTTCAACAATTGCATCCTCATTCTTTATTTTCATCGTAACATGGTCAATTGTTATCTATTGTTGAAAACTCTTGATAACTAACAATAGAACTTTTAACGTGTCCTCATTTCCCTCAGAGTTCAAAATTTTGGAAATATCTAAAGATTTAAAGATTTTATATGGTGTTGGTTATTATAGCTCACCAACTGTCAGAGACAAACTGTATTGCTTGCAAAAGGGAAATGTTCGCACTAACTGTCTGGCTTTTGTGGAACTTATTGATCAATTTTAATCTTGTATATTGTAATCTTTAATTTACTGTCCCAATTACGCGGAATATCGTCCCAATTAAGCGATGTGCATTACTATTAGTTCCTTGGTTTGGCTTCCGTTCCTTGAGATTTGGCCCAAATAAGCGGTTGCCCCAATTATCGAATAGACTATATTAGCAAAAGAACAACGTTCTGCGCCACTAGTCTTGCTTCAGATGACTAATCGCCGTTAACTGCATTTGGTGCACCGTTCACTTTATCCCAAACACACAAACTCATTCATTGTTCTTTACCATAACACTTTGTCACATTTTTGTCTCTCTCTAATAATCAATTAAAATTTTTACAACTTTTAATTATTACAATCTTTTCCTAATAGTGGCCTCAATCAGATGAGACTCGGCTCGTAATGCACCTCCACAAGTCCAGGTACTAGGTCGCCAAGGATGTGGAACAAGATCACCAATTCGACATTGTTGCATTAATTTTAAAAATATAATTCGTGTTGAACAAAACTATTTCCTAGAATCATGCAAACATTATATAAATTCCAGAATACCAAAAAAGTCACTCTTGCAGTATTGTCTTCTTAGATTGTAAAATTATATAGCTATCCTTTTTTACAAATTATCTTCACATATATAATTTAGTTGCTTGCTTGATGTCACCGTCGTTCCATATTATCTACAGTTGGTTCATAGCAATGTTAGCTAGATTTATGCATTTTCGAATTTCATGCCCGTTGAGACCGCACTCAAATAAATTTATTCTTGACTACCTCACATCCTGCTATTTGAAAAATTTTAAATCGATTTTTTTCGATTATACTGTCTTAGCCGAGAAATCTCCCATATCTCAGATTTTTATCAATTTTTATCCAGAAAAAGTATACAAAAGTTATCCTAATTATCTATGGAAAGTTGTGATTCTTGGATGTATTATCTTAACACTAATTTTCCACAATTCTGATATATATAAGTAATCCTTCTGTGCTTTAAAATAGCATACAAAATAATTACAGACAATTTACAAAGTCAATTCTTAAGATGAAACATAACCTGGTTCAGAAACACAACCGTCAGTGTATCTTTAATGCTTAGTATGACAGAAACCAGAATCCATTTTGAAAAAACATCAAATGTTTTTGTACAACCTGAACAATTACATTCTATTAAAACAAAATTCATGATATTTCTATCAGAAAATCGCATATTTTTTAAACATTTCCGGCAAAACTGACAAGTTAGGTTATGGAATGACATACCATTTATAACAGCCACCGTCCGACACTTCAAGCGTAAAGTTCACTTGCACGGAGCTAAACAAAGGAATCAACACTCTTGGAACATTTAATTTTGCAGATCGTACAGCAGTAATGCATAAAATAATTAATATCGCAATATTAAATTCAAATCGCGCCATAACGAAAGCACAGCGCGGAAAATTGTTACATTCGTCGGTGGGGGTATCACGTGATTTGTCAACTAAACACTATTCGCGAGAACGATGTCGACTACAATTTAATTGCGGTTGCTTAGGTCTCGACTGTACTTGTTTTACTAATAATTACTTCCAAGGATTTTTTTGAGACTTTTATTCCTTCAATTCATGAATGTATTAATATTAAATACTTTTAAGATGTTCGTAAATAGAAAGCAATTAGTAAAAGTATTAAAGCGATATCGTTGTTGCACTGTAGTAATAGATAGACGGTGTGGCCTCATGTAATCAGAGTATTGTAGACTTAAGGAATTGCAAAAAATATATATTTCCATGGGATTTCACACAAATAGCAATTGGCAACGTATCATACACAACCCATGTAATCTCAATTACTCTCACAGAAAAATATCATCCAAAGGGAAGCAGCAAATCGTTAGATAATGTGTGACATCGTTGAATACTGTGTGACATTTTTCTTATTTTCGTCGAAAAGTTCTTCTTCTGTCAAATTTTCGTTTATACGACTGTCCACTATTTCGTCAATTTCTACTCAGTCCAATGTTTTATGGGCGTGTTTCATTTTTATCCAAATTTGAATAAACTTTAGACGTAAATCGCGGGAAAGACAAACGTAAAACAGGGTTTCAAATATATTAAAATGATACGGGACTGCAGAAATAGCACGCAAATAGAGGGAAAACGTGAATTCCGGGCATGTCAAATAGGGGTTTCACTGTATAACTGTTTTCATCGATTCTTGTAAAAGACAACATTCCAATTCAAATAATAACACAAAATAATTTTAAAAACATATTTTATGTGTAAAATCAGACAGTAAAGCGTCGCTAAAAGGATTTACATTTAAATGTGCCACGTCCTCCATAGCGCGCTGCTCGCGCCTCGCTCACATGAACCGACATACCACTAGCACGTTACAGATACGTGTTCACGCATAGTTTAGGCAATTGCATGGTTTGCAAATGTGTGTGTAACATGTTACAGTCCATGTTTCATCGCGGCTCGCGCTCACTGCGTCGCGTGTTGCGAGATGTACCAAACGTCAGATTTTTGTATTTGTATTTTTCAATAAAAAAATTACAGTTCATATCATTATGTGTAGTAATATAATAAAATATTGAAGAAAACTACCAATAAATGTTTTCATGTGTATCGAAAAATACTAAGTTATTTTTTAAATTGTCTGTTATTACCGAATTCAAGTATTTCTCGTTTCTCTTGTATACAAATCATACATATCTAGGGAGGTCTTTTTCCATTTTGCATTAGAGTCCAATTTTTCTAGTTACACCGCTGGTTAAATGGCAGATTTATCAAAAAGAACTAACTAACTTAAAAATATTCAGTGTGCCTTATAGAAATACTAAATAAGTTCAGGTGTTCTTTTAACGTGAGAATGTGTTATATGTGTAGTGACCATGATTCAAATCTACCGCCATCTCAGTCGGCATCGACGCTAGCGACAGCGCTGCCGGCTGCTGCCACAAGTCTGGCTCAATTCACCGCCAGACAGTCTCTCCAGTTTCAGCGTTTCACAAGGGCGGTCTTGCCGGCTCGCCTTAGCCGAGCAAGACCACCAATTCATTTCATTTCATAATTTCTTACATCTTCATTCACTGCATTCATTTCAATCTGTCTTCGTTGTTTTTATCATTCGTCACAATAAACCTCAACACGCGCCAATCACATGTATTTCATTTAACCACCATCCTAACCCCCAAATATGCATCGTGCACGTGTTCCTTATTTGGCCGTTGGCGCGGTAAACATAATATATATTTGGGGGTTAGGACGATGGTTAAATGAAATAAATGTGATTGGCGTGTGGAGGGGTGTTTATTGTCGGCATGATTAAAAACAATGAAGACAGATAGAAATGAATGAATGAATGATGTAGAAGGTGTATGTGTCTTATGGAATGAAACGAATTGGCGGTCTTGCTCGGCGAGCGCGAGCCGGCAAGACCGCCGTTGTGAAACGCTGAAACTGGAGAGACTGCCTGGCGGTGAATGCTTGAGCCCGACTTGTGGCAGCAGCCGGCAGCGCTGTCGCTAGCGTCGATGCCGACTAAGATGGCGGTGGATTTGAGTTCCGATCGCCACATATAGTTTCTATATGATGCATCCGTTGTAGGGTGGGTGAATTCTCGGATAATGTTTAAGCACGTCCGTAACAATACGATTAAAAATTGAAAATGATAAATAGTATTTTTGAAAGAATTTGTTAAATCAATATGTCTTACATGTCGGATGAGCGCGCGGTGTTAAAAAGTGTAAATTTTATAAATTCTTCATATCTCGGTAATTCAGTGTCGAATTTTCACAAAACAATACATTTTTTCTACCCGCACGCGATGTGACTAGAAAAAAGCTCATTTTAGCATTCATGTGGTGATCGGGTAATTTTGGACTGTACGTCTGTTAAACATACGCGAATTTAACAAATGTCCTTATTTTTGTCTTTGTTTATTCTTCACGCCCTCATTTCTCATTACAGAAATATGGCAACACGGGCATGTCACGTGCCACACTTCCTGCGTCACTGAAATAACGCCATGACGTCAACAAACAGCAGCGGTTTCGCCCAAACAATAAAAATTGCTTCAATAAGTGTTTCTTATTTTCTTGTCCGTATTGCAGCGTTGGCGAACCTACATACGGAAATCATTTCTAGTGGCGGAGACAAAGTTATTTTCCAAATGTCATTGAATAAATAATATGGAATTTGAATAAGCGGTCCGGATCGACACATACGTTACCGGACAATTATTTTCGTTTGAATGAATGAATGAGGAGTGAATAGTTAAAATATGTAGGACTCAGATTTCAAAATCGCCGCCATTTCAGCCGGCATCGACGCTAGCGACATATCGCTGCCAACTGCCACTACAGGTCTACCCTGATTCCTCATCGTTGAGCTCTCTCCTGTTTCATCGCTTCGCAACGGCGGTCTCGCTCGGCGCGCGTAGGCCGGCAAGACCGCCGACTCGCTTCATTTCATTTCATAATACACGCGCATTTTCACTCATTTCTTTCATTATATCTGTCTTCCTTGTTTTTATCATACTGTCATAATAAACCTCAACACGCCAATCGCCACTCTTTCATTTAACCACCGACCTAACCCCCAAAAATATATATGACGCAAGATGTACGAATGTAGTAGATGAGAAAATTGTGTATCAGGACTGACAAGTGTAACGCTCTATCCTCCTTGTCTACTCTCGCGGAGAAACGGCATTATGATTGGTTAATCTTTTCGCTAGTCTAAAAGGGCGATTCTCGGAACGGAAATTTTTCTTTTTACTTTCATAGTGGTCGGCACACGTGTCTCCGCCAGAATTTACTTTTTAACAAAAAGGACCATCCATTTTTCCATCTGTTCCGAAGAAGGAGAAGAGGGTAGCCATTGTTTTGTTGTGGGGGCGGCTATTATCTGTCCATTTGCGATATTATTACGTAATTAATAACATCGAATAGTGTTGGTTAGGTTATTGCATTATTATTTATTTATTTTGAGTTCATTTGTGGTTCGAATGCATCGTAAAACACTGTTAAAAAAATGGCCGAGGCAGAGAATTTATTGACTAAATAACTCATGAATATATAAATATTTATAATTTAAGATGTATGACGCAATACTCCCTCTTCCAATAATCCCCTCTCAAGGTTCTACAGCTGGTAGATAATAAATAAGTCCCTGACCTCGGACGGACCTCGAACCTCAAACACGCACACAAAATACATGGTGCATAGGTCTGACAGGAATCAATCTCAGTCGTTTTTTGCATTCGACAACTTCCCGGAGACAAAGGAAAAATATTTTCTAGCAGCTGGTAACATATACACTACGCACACATGCTTATCTATGGTTGCCTATGTGTGTCTATGGCACAAACTCATGCTCATCCATAGTGCTTGTCCTATGTACGTATTAGTGATGGGAATTTACGTTCTACACGGTGAACTAACGTTCATCGTTCCGTTTATTAAATTAAAACCTCTTCTGCTTATTTTTATTCCTGTTGTGTAGGAGAGTGGTATGAGATCTAGAAAACATGTACAAAAATGAGCATTTAAACTTCGAATCACTTGCAAATTGTAAGTGTATACATATATTTATATACACAACAGAATAATTATAAACAATTACTTAAATAGGAGCTGAAACGGATCCGAACGGTTCAAAAATTGAACAACTCACTTGTCTCTTGCTGGCTGACCGAACTTAATGATTTATGACCGAACTCTGATGCAACTGTACCAAATTGTATAAGGGAGTATAATCCGGAGAGTCCTTCAATATAATATTTTTATTTTCGTATTGAAGCACAAAATAATCTACATGTTAATTATTCAATTTATTTTTTAGGAGAACACATTCTTATTGTGAAGTTGTAATTATTCAGAACAGACGGTCTGTGATATTTTAAATACTAATTAAATGTGTGTAGTTGTATCAATGTGTCCAAAATGTAATAAAAATGAATTGATAATTCAGGCGTCTGAAAAATGTATTAATTTGTAAAAAGTAACATATAGGTTCGAAAATTTATCGTCATAAAATATGTCGCTGCAGCATAGTTGGATAAATACACCTTCCCCGGTTTGGAAAGAGATGCAGGTTCGAATCCCGGAGGCGCAACAACAATTTTTCGATAAAACTGATTTTATATATATATATATATCTTTCTAATTAATATTTTCAATTTATTTTTATTTGCATTTTCTTTTAATACAGTCATATGTGGGTAAGAGATTGCTATATTTGATTTTCTTGATTCACAAGTTAAATGGTAACGTTTAGGCATTTTACAATTCACTTGGATCTCCTGGAGTATGTATAAAATTACATTACAATAAAAAATATGCGAGTCGCTTGCAAAAAGAGATCTGTCTTGAAATTAATACAGGACGCCATCCAGCATTCACGTCGTAACACCGCGACATTCTCACACACCAATTGGCCAGATGACACAGCTAGCGCTATCATCGGGCCGTAACGCGAGCGCCCCGCTAAACAAACATTAATTTGCCAAACTTGAGCCCATCGACATCGTTCACTATAACTTTGCAATTTGCTTTCTAGCGTGTGTATCTACTGTAAACTAATATTTCTTTCTCAATGTGAATATTCAATTTACTCCATGGGTCGGCAACCGAGGCGGTTCGTCATTTTCATTGAAATCCCTTCAACTTAACACATATCCAATACCTAATTTTTAATCGTTAAGTAATGATTTCAAGTATTTTAATTTTAGTCATGCCTATTCTCAAAATTGCAATATTGAAATGAAGGTGATTGTTACACCGACCCTCAAAAATAGTGTTATATTTGAATGAGAGAGAGTGAGGGAGATAAACGTACCATAATCTGTCAAAACTATCTGTCTATTTTTGAGGGTTGGTGTAACAATCACCTTCATTTCAATATTGCAATTTTGAGAATAGGCCTGAATGAACTGGTGAACAAATGTTGACGAAGATGAACCGAGCAAGTTCATTCGTTCAAACGGTGAACAGATCCATTTATGACCGACCCACCTCTAATAGGTACAGCGCGAAGCTCAGGGTGTAGGCACCTACTCTTTTCCATTTAGAAAAATCAATTGTATTAGTGTGATTAATACCATACATAATATTGTTGTACACTGTAGCAGTGTATTGATGTCGCTCCGCGTTTTAATTGGTCAGTGGGCGGAGTTGTCGTTTGAAATTAGTTAAAAAAACACGGTATCCACAAAAAATGTGTACGGAATGTTAGAATTATACAATATTCATGGTGGATACAATATTTTTTTTTTCGTACTACGCTTCTCTTGAAAGCGTATGCTTGTGTAGATATAACTACGTACTTACACTATAACAAACCATATATAGTCAATTCCCGCTTAATTGGGACACATTGGACCCAAACATTTAGTCTCAAATACGCGGCTGGCTCTCATAAGCGAAGTTTAAGGTAAAATTAAAAAATAATATGTAAATATTTTTGAACTTTATTAAATTATTGAAAAAAAATATTGAATTACAGAAAAACAATATATAATTATTACGTATGAAACATAATACATTTATAACCTGTGTTTTTGTAGAATTTCAATTGTACAAAATATTAACATATTTATTTAAATTTTTAATTCACTGTCCCAATTAAACGGAATGGTGTCCCAGATAACCGAAGTAAATTATTATTAGTTTCTTTATTTGGTTTCTATTTGTTCCTTGGGATTTGGCCCAAATAACCAGCTGTTCCGATAAACCGGTGGTCCAATTAAGCGGAATCGACTTTATTAAAAATAAATATTTTTTAATATTATTTCTTTGACATTTTTACTATTTTTTATATCACATTATTAAAATTACATGTTTTTTCTTTCCACTTACCTCTCCAAAAAAGAAACTAGCTCTTGTGCTTGGAGAGGGAGTTACACTGTAATAATTTTACATAGAAAGTTATACATTTGTAGTCTATAATTATTTATTGTCTATTTGTATGCTTCTGAAGTGTTCATTTAATTTCTTTCTAAACTCTTTTATATCTTTAATTTGTGTAGGGAGACTATTGAACTATGTTTGGGTATGTTCCATTAAACCATATTTTCTCAGTACATATATGTAATTAATCCAATTTCTATCACATATATACGGAGATGGAAAACATATATAGCTACTTACATAAAAAAAAATAGAGCTCTGTACGTGTTGTGTGTTCTATTTCTTGCGAGTTTACCGGCAATTAAAAAAATTAAATGTGTCACATGTTTTTGAAACGGGGTGTTACACACACTGATGCGATTGTTATTTCTAAATGAAAACAGGTATAAAAGTGTGTGCGTGTAAAGAATTAGTACCCCGAGTGCGGTGTAGCGGGGCGGACGTCTGTTTGACGAGTTAAATACGCGGTGTTCACAAAATATATGCACACAATGTCTGAAGTCTCTAAATTAGGAAAAGGAAATCCACTATCGGGCCAAACTAAAGAAGTTATTTTGAATGTATACAAGTATTTGAATGAAATCTACAAAACTAGCAATTCGGTAAGTATTATTTATATGAATTTGTTTAATTTTATTTCAAATATGAATTAAATATATTAATTATAAAGATATACATATAAAATCAATTTTATCGAAAAATATTGTTCCAATCCAACTATGCTACGGCGGCGATATTTTGAGCGACAAATTTTCGAACCTATATATGTTACCTTTTTGATATTAATACATTTAATCGTTCCATTATTTGAAAGGGCCATCTGCCTTATTTTTACGGAATCTCAAATACCTTTGAGTAAACACATTGATACAACTTGTATATTATTAAAGATAACACATTACAGAGATTTTTCTAATTAATACATTTAATTTGTATTTAGAAAATGTATTTTAGTATAATGGTATACGAAAAATTGATGCAAATTAACATGAGCACGAGCGTCGTACAAGAGGATGGGATAGACTGAGACTGCCGTTCAGGAAGAAGGACAAATCTCAGAAATCGATGATGTATAGCGCGATGAAATTTTTTAATGATATGCCAGAAAACATAAGAAAGGAGGAGATATTGAATAGATTTAAGGTGAAACTGACCAAACATGTAAAATAAAGTTTTAGTAAAAGAAAATACTTTAATCTTGTTTATATTAGAGGATATATAAGGAGCGCTTATCTGATGGCAGACGCCAGAATTATCCATTCATTTTTATTAAATTTTGGACACATTTTATTTCACCTGTCAAAAAATTAAATATTGGATATTGTTTGTGTTATAAGATACTCATTTTGTTCTCACTCTCGTGGCTGAGGGTCGCAATCTCCGCGAACTGCATCCTGCAGACCTTGAGGCTGCCACCAGAGAAGTGCCTGTTACCTTTTCCATTTTGCCGGTCCAACGGTTGGGGGATCTTCCTTTTCATCCTTCGACATGGCCACCACAATAAGCTTCTCCAAGCTATCTCCCGTTCTCGCAAGATGTCTAAAACATGGACTGCAGGTTGAGAGTCTGTCCTTATGCGCAACATGTGTCCCCAGCACCACAACTCAAAAGCAGCAATCCGTCTCAGGCTTCGTACTATTTATTGGATAACTAATATTCGTAGATATATCTCATACACAGTTCTAATTTAGGGGGCTCTTTTTTTACATTCTGCATTGATGCTCAATTTTTATAGTTACGCCACTGTACTTACCTATTGCTTCCATTTCGAATATATTAAGAAGAATTGTATGGAAAACAAAATATTATTTAATTTTGACTCTTAAAAAACAAATCTATATTTACTTGCTTTAAATTTGATTTTAATTCACGTAGAAGTCAATATCGCGTTTCTATTGCAGAGTCCATCTTCAGTTATTATTTATTTAATTCTTAACATAGTGCATACATAAGCGCTCCTTATATATGCTCTAATATAAACAAGATTAAAGTATTTTCTTTTACTAAAACTTTATTTTACATATTTGGTCAGTTTCACCTTAAATCTATTCAATAACTCCTCCTTTCTTATGTTTTCTGGCATATCATTAAAAAATTTCATCGCGCTATACATCATCGATTTCTGAGATTTGTCCTTCTTCCTGAACGGCAGTCTCAGTCTATCCCATCCTCTTGTACGACGCTCGTGCTCATGTTGATTTGCATCATAAATACCATTATACTAAAATATATTTTCTAAATACAAATTAAATGTATTAATTAGAAAATTCTCTGTAATGTGTTCTCTATAATAATATACAAGTTGTATCAATGTGTTTACTCAAAGGTATTTGAGATTCCGTAAAAACAATGTAGATGGCTTTCAAATAATGGAACCGTAGGTTCAAAAATTTGTCATCAATCCACTGTGCTGGTGTAGCATAATCGGATAATGCACGTTCCCCGGATTGGAAGAGATCCAGGTTCGTACCCCGGTTAGCAACAGCAGCAATTGATTTTATATGTACATCTTTCTAATTAATACATTCAATTAGTAATTTCAAACATCACAAACCGTGTGTTCTGAATAATTACAACTTCACAACAATAATGTGTCCTCATTAATAATAATATATTTTCTGTTTAAGTAAATGAATTTAAGTCTGTAAAAATATAATTTTTTTTTTTAGACAGTACCTATTATGGAGCAGGTATCCAGGGCGACGGGTGTGTCAGCGCGGAAAATACACACGATTGTTAGAGAATTTAAAAATAATGGACGTTCTGTCGCCATCGGTTCACCCAAGAGAACCAGAACTCATCAAAAGAAGATTGAGGTGGACGATCAACATTTAAATACAATTCCTGTTGAATGCATTCTTTTGGAAACCGATTTTTGTGACAATTCGTGATATATTTTGTTGTCTTTTGTGTATTTTTTATGTAATTACAAACATGTTTTATTAGTCGCTCGCAATTGTAGATTTTAGTAAAATAAATATATGTGTGTCGATAAATTATTATTTATCTGTGCGTAGAGATATACTTAAACCTATTTCTATCTGTCGTGTAGTGCGTCAGACACATTCCGCTGCACAGCTTTTGTTGTGTCCTATGGACCGTGAGTCAATTACTGATATATTTGAGTAATTTTATTTCACCTGTTGAAATATTCAATATTGAATATTGTTTGTGATATAAGATAACTCATTTTGGTCTCACTCTCATTACTGAGGATCGCTGTCCTTACCTTTTTCATTTTGCCGGTCCAACGGTTGGGGGATCTTCCTCTTCCCTTTCATCCTCCGACGTGGCCACCGCAACAAGCTTCTCCTCCCTATCTACCTCCCCTTCTCACTCGCCATCAGTGATTGAATGTCTGGAAATATCGTGATTCATTTTCTTATTTGGTTGTGAACCGTGATTCGGCGCATGTGCATATGAAACGAAAATATCAATGAAGGAATGACGTTATAATTCGCGATGAGCGCCATCTAGTAGATTCTGCCAAAGCGTTTTACGCAATTTGACCCGAAAACTAGACTCACATTTTTATGAAAGTTTTCATTATATTTGTGATGATATTAAATTAGATATATATTTTTTCGGCAAATGACGTTTAAATAATATAAGTAAATACGTTGAAAATTATGTTTTTTTATTTATTTGTTTATTTATTTCATGTATTGTGATATCGCGCGGCGCACGCGTATTAGTAATGAAACTGTGATCGCAGTCACAGTTTCCAATCACTGATATTTTCTAATATCAATTACACTAGTGAGTCAAGAGTAGCATTTTTTCTCATCACTAATGTCAGCTATATCCCGCTGCGCTAGCACTAATATCCTTCCAGAAAAAATATCGTAAATAATACTCGTTATTACAGAAAACAATTTGGTATTTATTTACGATTACAATAGTTCTTAGTATTATCTGCGTCGGAAGACGTGGAGCGAATGAAACCGTTCTCCAGCAGTACATCTTACTTAAAACATTCTCCCTGACGTACCCATACACACGCACACATGCACGCAGACCCTTTCGTCCCGTGTGCGCGTGCGCCTGTCATATCCTGGTGACGGAAAACATAAAAAATATATATCGTAAAACAAACGGCGTACATGAAAATTCGAGCTATGTACGTGTCGTGAGTTCTATTATACGAATTTAATATTAATAAAATACATTAATTAGAAAGATATACATATAAAAAAAATATATTGTCGTTGCGCTACCTGGATCACTTTCCAAACCGGAGAAGGTGCATTATCCAACTATGCTACAACGACAATATTTTTGACGACAAATTTTCGAACCTATATGTTACATTTTTTCAAATTAATACATCTATCGTTCCATTATTTGAAAGCCATCTATTTTGTTTTAACGTAATCTCAAATCCCGGTAGCGCACATGAATATTTTTCGATAAAATTGATTTTACACGTATATCTTTCTAATGAATACATTTAATTAGTATTTAAAATATCACAGACCGTATGTTCTGAATAATTACAAGCTCCCAATGAGAATGTGTTCTCTTTAATGAAAACTGGTTTGTATTATTAATAGAATCGGCGTCAACTTTGTAGAGTTTCATTATTCAATTGGATTGATATAAATAAAACGGTGTTATAACTCTACTCGAGTAGTACAAATAAACTCTATCCATCCATTTTGAAAACTGGTTTATTGCGGGTCGGCTGTTAGTATTAGCCTACGCTACGACATACTTCTTGGAAAATAACTTTTGGAAGATTGTAAACCAATAAATTAAATTTTAAATCCGGCTGAAATGTGCCGTGAGCCGTATTCATCGAGGGATCATCAAAATGGGGACCTCTTGGCAGTGTTGCGTACTGGTGTTATCTATTCTCATTGCTGCTTTATCCAAGTCTCTAAGATCTCCGGGCATATTGCACAGTGAGCCACGTTTTGAGGTTGAGCCGCCAGCCGAGATAACCTCTTTCTGCCGCCTTCTATCTGCCCACCAGCGTAACTATTCTAGTGCAGGTAATGCGGTGCATTGCGGCCCACGATAGGCATGGGCCCAAAGGGTCCACAAACTATACGATAATATATTTATACGGCGGTGATATAAAAACATTTTGTCTATTATCGGTTGTATAAAGTTCAAGACAATAGGGAGAGCGACCATCGGTATAAGAATCGGCGGGTAACAGCACAGTTTCGCAAAGGTTGGTGTCTTTTTATTTACACGGTGTTCCGTACAGGAAACAAGAAAACGAGGGCGGTTCGCCGATCTCAGCTTCTCTCAACCGGCGATGATGATGATGATGATGATAATGAGGTGGAAAGAAATGAAACACAAAAGCGACAAAATGGAGAATGCCTGCCGCAGCAAAATACTCGTGTTTTTATTTAAATTCGTAACAATACATATAGTCATTTGCAAGTACATACGTAAAACGGCGACAGCCCTCCGCCTGCTCGGCGGAGAAATTCCTGTGCGATACGCATGGGTTGAACGAATATATTCAACATTCCAATAGAAAACACAGGACTAGCTATCGAAGGTTGCTGAACAAGTCATATAAAAATCATTGATTAAGACTCATTATTTAAGTTACATATACATACAAGTATAACAAGTACTTACGTATACCCCGTAACAGACCTAGTCCACAATGTGTTATGCTTCGAAAATGGTCAAGGGATATGTATCTAATTTCAACCGCGTCAGAGATACAAGTATTTAAAAAAAAATTATAATTATCCGATTATTTGGATTAATGATTGATGACATGATTTAGGGCCAGAAGCAAAGGTATAGACATGATTTTGTAAGAATTTAAAACAATAATATTTTCCGTAACTGGTCAAATTTTTGCACACATTCCTTGAACATTTTCGACTCGTAATTTAGTCAGGTATCTGCCATTAAAATGACTGTTACAACTTGTATAAAGTAAAATATCTTGGCTGAAAAAAAAATAGCATATCAAATCAAATTAAAGCAGAAAATTTATTTGAAACAGAACAAAATTAGCATAATTAATTTTGTTCCAAGAAAAAATATTTCATATTTTAATTTATTATCTTATTATTGAGTTTAAATACATCTACCGGTTTCGAAAAATACCATTTTCTTCTTCAGTATTTTTCGCAACCGGTAGAGGTGTATTTAAACTCAATTAAGGGGTTAATAAAACAAAGACAATAAATAAAAATATGAATTTTAACCACAAAGTTAATATTGCTAATTTTAAAAGTGAAAAAAATATTTCTTTTCCTACAGGCTGTTAAAATACACAAAACCCAAAAAAATCGCTTTCTTGTACAACGCGTCTTAACTGTAAACGGGATATGATTTACTGCACTTCGCACTATATACAGGGTGGCCCAAAAAAAGTGAGAATATTTCGTAAAATAATAATAATAATGGATAATTTGTATAGCGCCATTTTCGTGAAAACTTTCACCTCAAGGGCGCTTTACACATAATGTTTTTTTAAATTAAAAAATCGTTATTTTCACTTAAGGAAATGATTTTTTTTAAAAGTGCGTTTTTAGTTTCTTCTTAAATAAAGTCTCTGATGCACTGTTTCCACGCTTTTGGGCCTGCCACTGCGAATGCCCGTTCACTAAATTTAGACTTCTGGTAACGGCTGATTCTACAACCCTTCCTGCAGCTGAAGTAGAGGCTGACCTGAGAGTTTGACGTCTACCATTCAAATTGTCTGGGATACAAAGTTCTCGAAGATATAGAAGCGCCATGTTGTGTGTCGCCTTGTACATCAACCGGCACAATTTAAATTCTACTCTTTCAGGGAATCGGAGCCAATGTAGCTGATGTAAAAGGGATGTTATATGAGAGAATTTGGAAACTCCATATGTTATCCGTGCAGCCGCATTTAGAATAGATTGTAATCTATCCAGCTGAAACATTGGTAGGCCAGCACAGATGCTGTTACAATAGTCCACACGTGACACCACAATGAGTAGACGGGCTGCCTCAAGAGGAAGATGTCTCCGAATACTTTTAATCTGTCTCAGTTGATGTCAGCATGCACTGACAGTTTTACTGATTTGTGTATTCATTGAAAGATCTGAATCAATGTGCACGCCCAACAACTTAAGTGCAGATTTAGCATTCGTAGACATTGATTCCTGTATTGAGTTTTGCCTTCTGGGTGTTGCTGTCCATAGTAATTCTGTTTTGGATGGATTCAATGTAAGTCTATTCTGTGCCATCCACTCGCCTATTTTATTCACGCATCTTGTAATTTTTCTTTCTAATACCTCTGCCTCACTAGGCTTGCATAAAAAATAAATTTACGTATCGTCTGCATAACAGTGCGGCCATAATATTATTATGTATTCTATGTCTGTTAAAATATTAAAATGTCATATAATTACATCAAAATTAGTTCAACTATATCAACAATAGCTTAAATAGTTTACTCATTTACTTACTTACCTATATTACGTTTTATTTCGATTATTCATTTTACCATTGTTTATATTTGTTTTTTTTTCAAATTGTCGCCCAGAAGGACAAAAATCACCGCAGAAGACCGTATTCTGATCAAAAATTTGCGACTTGAAAAACGTCGGGGTGCTGGGGAAATGATCAAAGACTGGAGTATAGCTAGACATTACAGCAGGACGGAGCTCCGTCTCACACAGCCAGAAATACAATCAACTTTCTTCGTCGTGAGAATTAATTATATTACGTTTTGAAATAATTCGTGTGTTACGCGAGAGGTTCTCACTTTTTTTGGACCAACCTGTATATGTGTACGTATAATTTTATTTGCCCAGTTATACTGTTCGTCAAGGGTGTTTCTCAGAAGTCGGGGATGTTATTTAACAACCCAGTACCGATGGCATTTGCATTAAGGGTTTTTCAAATGTTTCCCGCAATTTTTACAAATAGTGTGCATTTTAACAGAATGAAGAATTTTCAATCTTAGATTTTATAAACTCATTTCAAGATTTAGTTGATTTTTTCCGAAACACCTATAATGTTGGTATTATATATGTATTTATTACCAAACAAGATACAAATGTACAATAAAATATCGCTAATAATATTGGATAATTTGTATAGGGTCGTTTTCGTAAAAACTTTCACCTCGAGGGCGGTCTACACATCGACTGTTTATAGTTATTTTTTTTTTTTAAATTGTTATTTATGAAAATATTTTTTTGAAAAGGTGTGTTTTTAGTTTCATCTTAAATAAAGTCTCAGATGCATTAATTGTTCCTTATGACGGAGGGCTATTATTAAATGTTCAACTGATGATATCTACCTTCAGGTCTTTCTTTCTTCTTTCAAATAGGCAATCCACCCTTCAAGAGTGACTTGTGAACCTGACCTTCAGGTCATTGTGCGCGTACTGATGATACTAGGCTCCCCAAACAAGTTACGTTTGCGCAGCTATCTCCCAGCAAAAGAAGACACGGTGAACCGAGGAAAAGATTCAAGGACACCCTGAAGGCGAATCTGAGCAGACGTGGCATAAGCCCTGAACACTGGGAAACCGTGTTCACTCCCGATCAGCGCATAACATGGGGATGGGAGTCCGCTTCGAGAATGAGGCTCCTGACACACCCTCCTGAGCGGCCCACACACTCGACAGCTTCTGGCAAAGCTACAGCGTCTGACAGACGCGCAGGCTATGTACAGTCTCAGCACCTTCCGCAACTGGAGCCTCCGAGCGCCCCGCAAGGCGAATCCACGGCGCCCTCCTCCAATCATTCACGATGCTCTGTGGGTACTGGTCACAAAGTGACATCCTGAGCGCCCCACCTACTCGGGTCCTTCCGGACGTCGCCAGGCTTGGCCACGATGCCGAAGCACCTCGGGCTCTCGGAGTCAGCGTTGTCGGGGCTGAAGCCCTTATTGTGCTGACCCGATAGCCCTCCGCTACCTCCAGTTGGAGATATCGGCCGCGGATGTCCCTCCTCCCCCGGTCGCCTTCGCTACATCCGATAGAACACCCTCCGTATCCGAACCACCGTCCGATGAGGGATGGTTTGGAGTCTTTAGACGTTTTACCCGACGACTTACCCCCACTCCGCGCCATCTAGAATGATCAGTCTTACCGTCCCAGAGAAGAATAGACCAGAATTCCTAGACGCGCCTACCACGTCTCCCTCCGCACCATCTAGGATAAACAACGTACCGAGTCCCAAGGAACAGGATAAACGTCAGCATTCCTAGACGCGCTTACCTCGGGTTCGTCCGGTATACCAGTTATGACTATAACCAGGGTCCAGCGACTTACCCCTACTCCGTCTCCTTTTCTAGGATTTGCTGGGCCTTGTATACTCAATTTCTGGGTTCCATCCCTTTCTCACTTAAGGGTCATTTTCCCACTTATTGGTATAAATGGTCTGTCAACTTTCCCCTCTATCGGCCTCCAACCGATCTCTATACATGGTAAAAATGACAATATTAATTTATTCCGAGGGCAGCTTTCTAAAATAACATCTTCTATAAGTACCGCCCAGTGTTAAGAACTATTGTTTCGACAAGGGTCGCTAGTAATAACACTGCATTCGAGGACGTTCGACAAGTTTTACTGCCCTTTTACAATGATTCGTTGTCCATTCTGCATACCCGAGTAAGTACCCAAAAAATATCCCTTAACTGCCGAGGTCGCCGGTGCATGTTATAGCGGCTTTTTAAACAATGGGCTGCTGCGTGCGGCCTCGCCCACCGAGTGAAGGTCCCAAAGTTTTCTCTTTTACCAGGACTTTTGTAATTTTAAATGTTTAAACATTGTTCCGAGAATTCACAATCTATCTGCAGAGAGACCTAACGGAGCATTCTACTGGCTCTCCCTCGCACTCTTGCGACCTGGACAGGGTGAATTTCTGCCGGACTGCGACCGAGTTTACCCTCCCCTTTTGGGGGTGTGTGATTTCTATACCTTCTTTCTGGCTGCCTTTTGAAATTAATGTGACAGCAAGTCTCTCATATTGTACAGGTATGGTTCTGGTACGACGATACCGGAGCCAACCTATGGATGGTGTTATGATGATATGACTGAATGTAATAAAATATATGTATTTATGACGAATCGAAACGAGGGTAGACAACTCTCAAAACGATTTGGGATAGGGTGTAAATAATTAATAAAAAATATTTATTTATTGGTAAAATCTATCTGCATCGTTTACCGCGTGGATGAAGTAAATAATACATAGCTATATACTTACATCCGAGTTCAAATCATCTTTTAAAAAAACATCTGGGCTATTTCTATGAAGACGCTCCAGCACGCCTGTTTCTGCGCAAGTCCGTGTGGGTCATTTAACTAAATGTATTTTTGTACGTGTTACATGAAAAATATAAGTTATAAAACTAACATAAACAATAATAATAATAATAATAACATAACTAGCTTTCAAAACACGGCTGTAGGGCGACACATAACCAGTTCCTACATCACATCTAACATGTTTGAAGACAAAATAAATATGTCGGTAATATGTTCAAATACAACATACAATAAAAACCCAATAACGCGAACGGGTTAAGGGAAAGCTGAACTGTGTAGTTCATTAGGTTGTTTTCGTAAATCACATCACTAAATGACCGAGTTCCCGCCTCGTTTGCGCGGCTGTGCTGCCATCTCGTGTCCGCCAATCGCCTAACCCTAACCTAACCTAATCTGACCGGTGAACGTGTCATGTTTCATTTCCGAATCCCGTTAGCCGCACGCTCGTCATTACATCAGTGAGCTATACTTTTAAAAACTCATAATATAAAATATATTTATTTTATTCTTGTTACGTACTTCTCAAGTTGTATACCTGGCAGAAGATTGTCGGTGGTCCAATGAGAAACTCTCATTATAATCTTTATTACACGAATAATAGTATATAACTAGTCACGGAGCCAAGCGGTTGTGAACAGAGGCCGTGCCCTTTTAAGCCCGCCACACACACACACACACCTACGTACATGTCGTATCAACGGTGCTGGCGCGCTGACACACATACACACGATATCAAGGACATCACAATTGAGGCGGTTTCACTACATCATGCCTTGCGTAAATGGGAAATCGCCCTAATATCCTCTGTCTATTCATAATAATATTACGTTTCGGCTTCGGTAGTGCCATTATGGCCGTATAGTGCTTGATTAAACGGCCAGGTCTGTAAAGACGAACGTGTTTTTAATATATCTAAATTGTGTATCCACGAATCTCATATGTAATTTTTGTTCGTTTTGACAGTTAACTTACAAAGATTGAATAATTTCAATTACTCATCTATCGAGTCCCTGACCGCCTAAATAGCCGCCCTCACGGACTAGCAGCAGGCAATCGGTCATCATCAATGGGCGCGTAGCGGCCACTATCGGCCGCAAAGACTCCACAATAGCCACCCGCAGGGCCTAGCAGTCATCTATTGCTTATCTGCTATTAAATATAATATATCTACATATGCATGCGATGCCTGGCGAGATGAAAGGATATCTATTCACGGCGGAAAATTAAGCATACCACAGGGGGTGGTGGGTGGTTCGGATTTGGTGCGAAAGGGTGCGAATAGCAGTGGCGTAACTATAGAAATTAAGCCTCAATGCAAAATTGAAAAAAGGTCCCCTTATATATGTGTTGGCTCCCTATGAAACACAACAAACTAGGATTATTTAAATGTGCAGTAGTAAAGCTAATTTATTAATTATGTAAATAATTTTTATTTTCAAGCTGTTTTAACGGTCTAGCGTAAGAGAACCCTTAACTTTAATGTATTTTTATAATTTATTTGTATTAGTGTATAAAATATTGTAGAACGTGAACATTTTGGCCCCCCATTCAACATGGGTCCCGATGCATCGCATTGGCTGGATTGGCATAGTAACGCTACTGGCGAATGGCGGTGGTATGTGGATGGAGCGGGGGGTGAATATCGAATGAGGATGAGAGATGGGTTGGGGCGTGTTACTACCCGTGTAATGCCTGGTATTTCATAATATAATTATGGAAACCGTGAAGCCAAAAGATGGTGCCATATTATAAATTGAAGATGTCACCCAAACAACGATGTGCGGCACATTTTGGTGATTCTACAAGGACTGAGAAAAACTGTTTATTTTATCGGTGTTTTTACATATCAAATTTGAAATATATATATGTAGCGACCGTAATTCAAATCTACCGCCATCTCAGTCGGCATCGATGCTAGCGACAGCGCTGCCGGCTGCTGCCACAAATCTGGCTCAATTCACCGCCAGACAGTCTCTCCAGTTTCAGCGTTTCACAATGGCGGTCTTGCCGGCTCACCTTTGCCGAGCAAGACTACCAATTCATTTCATTTCATAATTTCTTACATCTTCATTCACTGTATTCATTTCTGTCTGTCTTCATTGTTTTTATCATTTGTCACAATAAACCTCAACACACGCGCCAATCACCTGTATTTCATTTAACCACCGTCCTAACCCCCAAATATATATATATCTATATCACTTAAAGGCGTGCTCACGTTTTTCCAGTTTAAAATTTGAGAAATACTACGCGAATTACATACGCTTTCAAGATGAGGCCAACAGAGAAATAATTAATGACGTTATTTGCTATGTAAATTCATACGAGAGAGGAAGATTTGAATAGAAAGGGACACCAATCAAATTGTTGATTTTCTCGCATTCGATAAATGTATCAAAAATAACTCGTATATGGAGTCTTTTCCATTATTTATCATATTGATATATGGAATTATATATAAATGTGTGTTGTCATTTGAATCAATCCATCGAAAATTAAATAATTTGTCGAATTACCCAATTCATATGTATGAATAAGTAATAGTGCCTACATATATCTAGATGGTCGCTTAAAATTGCTGTTTTAAATTTAAAATGATTAAAGTCAGATGCATTTTTGTGGTTTTGTTTAATCTTATCGATTTAAACTACCACGTTACCGTATTGTGAGTAGTTTGTTTCATCCTTGTATATATATTATTAATGAAACAACAGACAGTGTTTAAAAGACAACAGTGTTAATAAACAAAATAATTTAATTGCGACCGTATCGAGGTGGACAGTGTATTATCTACATCATTTATATTTGTTCTTTTGTATCAATAGATTGATTACAGTGGCTCAAGCAAGATGTAAATAAAAGGAAAATAATTATAAAAATTGATCATTAAAGAGCCACTTTTAATATTAATTGAAATTTTCGCGTTTTTTACGAAAGTTTGAGTTTTGATTATTCATTTATATCAGAAGATATACACTAGATTTTACTTTTTTTTTAAACAATTACTTAGATAGTACCTTTATACTCATTTAAAACTAACAAACTGAATGTTATTTGCCATAATTAAGACAATACAACCGTTATAAGAAAGATCGCGACCATTAGATACATTTTCCGCGTGCCACAAAATTGCGTTAGTATGAAAAATTCTTACAATAAAGAAATATTTTTTCTTATTATCTTAAAGCCAAGATTATGGAGACGAATTTCGATTGAGACAAATTAACAAAATGTTAAAAATTAATAGATCTATGACCATTTAATTTGCAGGACATATTATCAATTTTCGACGTTTTTAAAATACTTTTTTATAGTAAAAATATACGTTTATAAATAATATATTGTATTTGCTCGCATACTTTGAGGCTTCAGCTACTATTTGAAACTAAGTTTTATATCAAAAGGCCAATAATTAGTGTTAAAATAATATATTTTCAATCTTATAAAAGATGATAATTTTAATGATCCATCGAAGTTCAATACGCCGCTCTGTCTGGCTATGAGGGACGTGTAATCTGACGTTATCTTAATATTTGGTTAAATACATCGATAATATGTATTTTCACGCATATTTTAGCCAAAATATGACTTAATATTGTGTTTATTCACAAAATAATATGCAAATTACGTAAACAAGACGATATTACTCAGATTTTAAGGGTAAACAACGTTTTCTTGAACAAAGTAAACATTTTATGTGCGTTATTTTTATGTAAGTTGTAATTAAATATTTCGTTTATATATAAACACTGTTGTCTTTTAAACACTAGCTATTTGTTTCATAAATAGTATGTAATTATGAAACAGACAAACACACCAAAACGGCAACGTAGCGTTTTAAATCGGTAATATTAAACAAAATAATAAATTGAAGCTGTCTTAATAATTGTGAATGTAGAACGTTGTGTACCGTCAGTCTAAATACATGTAGGTACTTTGTCTGATTTCAAAACATATTTATACATGTATATGTATTAAGTAATCCAATAAATTATTTAATTTTAGATGGATTAATTCAAATGACAACACTCATTCCATAATATTAATATGAAAAAACTTCAATAAGCCCATGATGCCTTTAGACACGAATTATTTTTGACATCGAATGCGAGAAAATCAACAATTTTATTGTCGTCTCTTTCTATTCAACTCTTCCACTCTCACATGATTTAAGTAACAAATAACGTCATTGAGTGTTTCTGATTGAATTGAATTATTAGTCGCATCTTGAAAGAACATGTAATTTGCCTAGAATTTTTAGAATTTCAAACTGGAAAAATGAAAGCACCCCCTCAAGGCTATAAATACATGATATATAAAAAAGTAGGTGTAAATTCATGGATATGCGAGTTACAAAAACAATAAGAATGTAGATATATAGTTTTGGGGGTTAGGACGGTGGTTAAATGAAATAAATGTGATTGGCGTGTTGAGGTGTTTATTGTCGGTATGATAAAAACAAGGAAGACAGATAGAAATAAATGAAGATGTAGAAGGTGTACGTGTCTAATGGAATGAATGATTGAAGAGTTGGCGGTCTTGCTCGGCGAGCGCGAGCCGGCAAGGCCGCCGTTGTGAAACGATGAAACTGGAGAGACTGCCCGCCGGTGAATGCTTGAGCCCGACTTGTAGCAGCAGCCGGCAGCCCTGTCGCTAGCGTCGATGCCGACTGAGATGGCGGAAGATTTGAATTCCGATCGCTACACATAGTATAAAAACTTCCACTAGTAATTTCATAATATGGGTCAAGTATAGCTCCGAACGCTCTCGACCCAGCTCTAATAGTAATTTGGCTATTAATCGTTTCTGAGCAGTTAGAGATATTTTATACCATTAATATTTGGTTGCATTGAAGCCAGGAACACATGAAAGCGTTGGCCAAAATGTTAATATTTTCAAAACGAAATTATCAAAAACCACCCAATTTGTCAGATGACAACTCTCTTAAAAGTATGTAGGTATTTTAAAAATAATCTTACATTATCCGGCTGTTAGTGCATATTTATTTTGGTCAGGGCATCATGAATTAGAGAAGGGCAACGGAGGATAGGCAGGAATGGAGATCGATACATCGAACGCGGCATTGATGGTAATGATTATGGAATTTAACCTTGAATATGGTACTCCAAGGGAAGGCACCCTGGATGCAAAAAATAGACCCGCTAATATAAACACCTAGAAATAAATAAATAAATAGAATACGTTGGTCAAGTATAAGTCACACTTAGATGATAGTCAAGTTGGCACAACATGATAATCTAAACATTTTCTAGACCAGAGGTTCCCGAACATTTTTGTGTCGTAGACCCCTTGCCATGTTTTTCGGTTTTTGGTAGACCCACTACTTACCTGATATTGATTTTTTGTAAATTTCTAATTGTAGTGAAGTTTAGTGTTAAAAACTTAAACCACAAAGCGAATGCCTACATCCTACAACTTACACAATTTTATAAACATATATAATACATTTTTTACTTCATAGGTACTTTTATAAATAATATATATGTCTTTATATTATAAGATTATAATGTAAGTAAATAGGTACTATCAGTGTATGTTGAGATCCACTATCGTGGACCCCCATTTTCATTTCATGGACCCCCAAATTTTTTCTTCGCCGACGTAGACCCCTTGCAGGTTATCATAGACCCCTGGGGGTCGATATAGACCACTTTGGGAATCACTGTTCTAGACAGACAGATATAAATAAATTTTTAATAATACGGTTACAGCAAAGTTTAGGTAACATAAATGACGCGTGTATGAGGATAGGTTTCTGAAACAATGACAAATAATGTGCAAAATAAGCGACACACTGGTATCTCCTATCATCTTCTTTTAAAACACGATGAATGGGACAGAAAACATTTAAACAGGACATCGCGGTCCAGCGCTGTTCAAAGATTACGCTTCTTTTTCTGTGTCGTAGTGTGGGTGCCATTGCAACGCCAACGCGCGAACCCGCAATGGATCGATAAGTGCGTGTCTGTGGACGCGTGGACCAATATCCAAAATTTTCAATCACCTCAGATGGATGAATGAAATAATGCCGAATAAAACATATAATATAAAATAGCCGACGACAAAGGTGGTCGTCACGTAGTTCCTCAAAAATTCGCCGTTACTGTGAGTTAGCGCCACTGAGGAGTACCTATGTATGTATGAGTATGTCTAGTAGATATTTTCAAATTTCAGTAGGACTTTGGCCGTGAACGATACATATTTAAATAAGATTAGCATTTAAATGATAAATAATTTGTTTTTGAAATGTCTGATTAGATATTTGTTGAAATACATTAATACATTGAAAAAATAGGTTTCGTTGATTATTAAATTAATAAAACGTGTCATAGCAGCCTCGCCAGGGTGTTGTGGCCAGCGCAGCTGACCCAGCAGTATTTTATAAACGTTTTAATATTAATTGTATTTTTTATATTCTCCGCCTGTCAGTTTAGGGTTACAAGCACAAATGAAAAACATCGAAAGAACACTAAAATATATTTAATTAAAAAACCTGAGGCCCCACCTCCACCAGACATTTGATTTATTTGCTTATTTTATTTTGTGGATCAGTTAGTGTGCGCCCGTCCTGACGAAGATGCGACAATATCAAAACAGATCGATGTTAAATCAATGAAAATTAGTTCATATATTAAAAATTAAGTCTAACCACAAAGTTAACGCTAAAATAGTATAACTAAATGTGATATGAAATATAATCATAATAACAATTAGTTTCTACAAAAAATGAAATGAACATAAATAATATAATACATCGATAAAATAACATAAATCGAATAATATTTTTTTAAATATACGTATTTTCTCGAGGCTGTGCAGGACGGCTACCCGAGCGACGTTGCCATTCGCTTATCTGACCGCCGCAGTCTGAATCGTGAGAGCACCAAATCTTTCCATCTCTTTCGCACGCACTTATTCACCAATATCGCGCCAACCTTCTTCCTCTAAACTCCAATGTGGGGTGAAAGTATCAAGTGTGCGTCACACACACTACTAAACGAGTCAAATACGCGGCTGCTGGCCGCGGTCGCTTCTTCGGTCTTCGCCAGGCTTGGCTGGTATAATAATAATTTGTTTGGGCGAAACAATACAAAACATTAAAAATTAAAAATTGTGTGTACATTTTTTCGCTGTAGTAGTTCATTTTGCAAACGATTAATTGACGTTTTACTGTACATATTATAATATACGACAAAATAATTATGAATAAATACTTTTTTTGACTACTCAGAATTAGTGTAGAAGAAAGTGGGGTTAGCCATTGTGTTAATGAAGTATGATGGAGTTTTCTAATACTTACCATTACGCGTTTTTCTAGTTCCGTGTTAGGTTAGCTTTGCTTTAGGGTTGGGTTCATTTCGGACCCCATCTGCTTTACTTGAGGCACTAGTGTTTTTGTTTTAACAGAGCTCGGCGTCAAAGCGCGATACCGACCGTATTCACATGTAAAATAGAAATGGATTAAATCGATGACCTCGTACCGACATTCAATGTACATTATTCAATTTATTATTATTTATATATTCGTTTAATAATTTTCGTTATCGCGAAACAATAAGAATCAACTGGCATTTTGGTTAAAATTCATTAATTCGGGATAATTTTCTCTTTGAAAAACCACGTTACAAACATGTCAAATTTCCTAGTAACGATATTATATTTTAGCGGTACATTTTTAAAACGACAACTATTGATTGTGTGTGTGCGCGAGTTATGTTATTTAACGTACCTGAAATCAGGAATCGGTTTACTTTATTGGGTACATAAATTATATAGCGATGTTTTAATAAAAGATTCACTTCATGAGCGATGAACCAAACTCCGCTGAAGAAACTTGATTGTTGTTTTGTAAAGTTGTTTTAAAAAGGGAGAAAAAAAATCACAGCGTTGTATGACTAGATTTTATAATATTTTTACTTTTATCAAACCCAACCAACCAAACCAAATCAAACCCAACCGGACCTGTATATATAGAAGTATGTCGCGTGACGCTAGGCAGCTGGGCGGGAACGGGGAGCGATTCAGTCACACCGCAGCCATTGGCCGGTGGCAAAGCGTGCATCTTTTGTTAAAACACGGTTAGGTTAGGTTTGGTTCATGACGTCACTTTAATGCAACTGCTTTGCCAGCGCCTACATAAAATTGTCGGATGGTTAAAACATGTTCACCGAAACGAAAATGAATGAATCTCACATTTTCCCGGGTGGTAGATACTGGAGCTGGTTATCATCCCAGGTGATGTTCGGTAGACTCCAGGTTGGTTGGTAGGAAAAAAATCGATCAGGCATAAAACATTATAGATTTTTTTTATCAAAATGACAATGTTTTTCTGGCTTAAAAATAATTCATAAATGCAGCTAAATAAATAAAATAAAAATCTCTGACGTACGCGGTAGTCAATTTACAATTTGACTCGATTTGTTCGCCCTCTCGCATCAAAAGTAAACACTGAGTCTGAGCGCGCCCAAATAATACATTGAGGGATTTCAAGATGCAAAATTTTAAGTACAATTTCAAAATTTAACCCGGTTAATTGAGAATCTATTGTATCTTGAATTTTAGGAAACTTGTGAATCTTTGAAAAGTCAAACGACATTACGTGTATTTTGTACAATTATATATGAATAATGCCAAAGAAAAGCAGGAAAAAAATTAGTTATAAAAATACATTACAATTTGAGATGAAAATCAAAATAAAAATATATTTTTAGTAGTTGTTAGACCCACTCTTTAGAGATAAGTAGGGGGACAATAAAGGGAAAGATAAGGTAAGCCGAAAGCCAGAAAGGTAAGCCGTACCTATAACATACCTTGAATAAATCCTCTACGTCATTTCTAGGAAAATGATATTGGCCCTAGTTTTCTCTTATTTCTTCCACATGCGCCACTACGGAGTAGAAACGTGGGTATTGTATCGAATAAACTTGAATGGTGACTCTCCGCTTACCCAGGTCCAAGACCGTTCTATTTATTGGCATTTTTACCCTACAAGTCGACCACGCTATACAACACTGCGTGGCTATCATCAAAAAGCCATTCGCTATCCTTTCAAAGCAGATTTTGCCATTATTTATTTAAATTAATAAACAATAGAAGACACAAAATAAAAATATATAAATTATTACACAGACACAAGAATACAGTGATGAAACAATAAACACAAAATAGATTAACAGTTTAGTCCAGATATCCGACCGATCACAGCCGACAGGCATCCATTCTGGTACAGGAACAGCATACGAGGGTGACAATCGGGTTGCCCCTACCATCATCCACGTCATAAAAAACAAAAACAGAATTTATTCTCTAAGAAGCTCCCAGCGCGACACCCACACCTTAATGAACTCTCGAAAGAGTTTGATATAACAGTTTAGTTCAGATATCCGACCGATCACGGCCAACTCTGATACAGGAACAGCATACGGGGTGAGAATCGGGTTGCCTCTATCATCACCCCCGTCATAAAAAAATTAAAACAGAATTTACTTTCTAAGACGCTCCTAGCGCGACACCCACACCTTAATGAACTCTCGGAAGAGTTTGAAGTTACGTCCAGCTTGCGTTAGGTTATTGTTTCGCGGGAGGCGATGACTTTTGAGTCACGACAGGTTTGCCTTCCAATGCTTCAATCATTTCCCCTCTTGCGTTCCTTGGTACTTCGCAACTCCAGAGGATGTGCTCCGGTGTTTGCCGAACCCGGCTGCAGACGCACCACAGACTCACGGTAAGTTCCAGGTCAAAGAGTTAAAACGATCCAAGAATGATGATTGTCCACGATCTATCTGAGACGCGTCTTCCAATTTTCCAGTCACATCACATGATGCTACTCGGGGATGAAAATCTATTTTTTTTGTTTTAAAATGTCCCTACATACATAATATTAATTCATGCATCTGAAGTCCAGAAAGAGGATAAGATTTTTATTTATTTTATAGATAAATATTTATTCTTCTTTTTTGACATATAAAGGCCTCAATCAGATGAGATACGGCTCGCAACATACTTCCACAAGACCTGGTCCTCAGATTGACATACGGCATTTGTTCATTGTTTTTTAATGTATTTTTGTTTTTTTAAAAGGACAGCTGGAGGGGGGGGACCATCCTTCCCGGGACCGGTTTAGAAGCTAGGGCTTCCTTGTCAGTCCCACTCATAAAAGCTAATAAAAATACGCGACTTTTTACATATTTAAGTATATGCAAAACGAAAAAGAAGAAGAAATTCAATGTGGTTAATTATCAATTAGGATTTAAAATTTAGACCCTCCAGCGTCCTTATGTGCTGTCTTTATTCATAAAAAATCATATAACATAAATCCATAGAACATAGTTTTACATACAGATGGAAAATTAATGAAAAATTATGGTGCAGTAGTTCAAGGCAGACACTCAGGGATCCATTCATCAAAAACACTCCCAAAAGAGGGACAGCGGACGAGACACAAAATGGATTGAGTCACACTTACACGGACAGACTAACGGAGTTTAAAAACACGAGGTATGGAGAGTGAGAGATAGGCGCGTAGGTGGAGTTCCACTAACGCAGGCTGGCCTAACTACCCATCTAAGGAGCTCCAACGAGTCACCCATACCCGAATAAATTCCTTATATAAAACAAGATTCGTCCCATTACTAATTAGGTCTGCATTCTTGGGCGGGTGGTGTCTAAGTCCATTGTTGTGGCACTCTTCCAGATCACCTTCGGCCCGGGATAATCTATTTTTCTAGGATGTCGCTTTGATGCATAATGTAGCCAAAGAATTGGAAGAAACTTTTGTTCATGGCTGAAGATAGGGTTTGTTGTGGTTGGATTTGTTGTAGAATTTATGCATTCATGCGACGTGCCGCCCACAGGATACGTACCATCCTCTAACAATTAAGCGTTTATTTTACGCTGCATACATACATATAGAAAAGATTAGATTGTGAGCCAATATAATTTAGGCTAAAGAAATTATAGATATCTCATATTATATTATATGGGAAAATATGGGAGTATGGGTAATGGGAAGTTGTAATCAAATACTCTAAGTGTTTCTACATTGCAACATATAAAATTATATAACTTCCAAAAATTTGATAGATATGGAAGTTAATTGTGGGTGGAATGGTGAACGTTACATTGTGTAAAGTGTACCTGCATAACAAATATAAGCATAATCGGTTAATGCACGTTCCCCGGATTGAAATAGATCCAAGTTCAAATCCCGGTAGCAACAAAAATATTTTTTTGATAAATTAAATTATCCTGCACATTTTCTAGTTGATACGTTTAATTTGTATTAAAATACCACAGAACTATGTTCCGAAAAATTACAACTTCACAATAATAATTGAATTAATTAATAATTATTTTATCATAGAATATGTTTATTTATTATCATTTTGCTATTTTTTCGTAAGAATTCGGTGTAAATTTTTTAATTGTATTTATTTATTTATTTATTTAAAACCTCAATACATTATATATTTCACCTCTCACCAGATTCGAGTGCGTATCGAAATGGATATTTTTTCTCTATATTATTCAAATTTGTTATTTTTATCATTTTGGTACATACACATGAGATACGTGACATTTTTTTTTTCTAAACCAAAAATGAAAGAAAACGCAATGAATGTATTATGTTTTGTCAACCCGTCACGTAACTTACTCACACTCTGTGTGTACTAAATTTTCCATAGGCCCTTTAGCACCTCCATAACACGCGTTTTGTGGGGTGTTACAAAATACCACGAAATGAAAACATTTTTTATTAACACCAATAGGAAAATAGGACCAACTTGCTGGTCTCCTGGAATGGGGCGCGAACCTCCGACCACTAGATCACTAGGCTAGCGTCTTAACCACTAGACCAAAGAGCTACTCGAATATTGAACGCGGGATGTACACGATGTCCTTATACTAGGCCTTGCGGGCTGCTGTGGACGCTGCTTCGGTCCCACTCAAATTTGCATCAAACGAGTTACCCGCTCGGTACCTTCCTAGAATACACCTTCAATGAGAAAACCAATAAACTGTAATGTACTGTTTCACATTTACCCTGTAATTTTACATATTTATGCTCAATAGTCACTACCATTAATGACGTGGACACGACTAAAAGACTATAGGCGGCCATTACCGGTCTTCAAAAGAAAGATTCTAAAAATGATATTTGGCGTCAATAACGAAAATAGTGGGAATCAGACTAAACACAGCATTTGGTGAACTCAATATTATCTAAGTTATTAAGATAGTACGGCTATGATAGGATGGTACGACCAGAAAAGAAAGCGCTAGAAACAAAACCTATCGGTTTGTTGGAATACCCAAGCTATGGTGGTTGGACGGTGTTGCACAGGATCAATGAGGGATCCGCACCCAGGACCGTTTATAAGCAAAAGCTCCTATATGGTCCTTCTCATTCGCCGCTTGGTTGGTATTTTTATAATGGCAGCTGTGCAATTCCGTCTGCCACTTAAGTAACAAAACGGAGCTGCACAACCGCCGTCACAAGCACCCTCATTTTCCCCGACCTTTTAATTTATTCAGAAATGTAAACATTTAAGGAAAACATAATAATGTGTAGACAAAATCATTAATATCACCACAAAAAAACATAGTACAAAGAACAGTTAGATAAAATAAAAATCTTAGAGTTACATAATTTCATAGCAGAGTGGGGAGACAACATGGTCAATGAAGCTATAGTCGGGGAGCCGAGGAAAAAAAAGAAAAAACACGCCCCCGAAAAAGGGAAAAAGACAAAACAAAATAATTACAATCTGACTCGTCATCAGAGCACCACCGCTGGCCATTCGTCCCCAATGACAGGAGAAACAAACAAAGAAAAGCACTGATATTGGTATTACTAGGATCGGTCGGCAACATGAAGGATAGCGGATGACAAATGAGGCTGTGTAGTTGGAGTTGTTGGTTTATATTTGATTCCGCCACCGTAACCAGATGAATCCTTCTAATCGAATGACGGTGTCGGTCCATGTCCGGATAAAAGAGGAGGGATTACTTTTCTAATTCCTAAATAAATAAAGTAAATATATCCCGTGACAAAATTGCGGCAACCAGCTCCTTTGGCGGCCGTCCAACTCGTCTTTCTCAATCTCATTCCATAACGATATTCGACAAACCGCTGTACACCGATCGTCTCATTGCCATCGGACCCTGTGCGGCGATGTAGCCGGTGAGTGTACTGGCGTGCAACAATTTCCTCACTCCTCAAACACACACAAACTCAAATGCACAACGTCGACATCTAACTGAACCGCATCTAAATAGGAATGGCGAGGATATTTTCGAGGACCGGCACCAAAACCAACTGATTTATAGTATTTTAAGAGGAATTGGAGTCGTCAGAAATCGGCTCCGTTAAAAAAATAAAGTTCTATTTTAATTATTCGATAATGTATGTGTCGAGGGTAGTTTATAAAGTAACGAATGTGTACGCTTCACAAGTCTGGGGCGAGAGTGAATCACCAATACCGGATATGATATATGTATAATGTATAACGTTTAACTAGAATAGATGTTTAATTTGAATATAGGCAGTAATGTACCCCCTATGGGTTTATACTGGTTAATAAAATTGAGAATCACCGCTTAAAAATTTCCGAGACTATGTGACGATGTCTTAACGCGGTCGGGAACAATAACATTAAAAAATAATAATTTAATGGTAATTATTTCAATAAATTGTACCTTGCGCAAAATGTCACACATGGCGGTCCCAAAACCTGATTTGATGTTGGAAGTGTCAGTTGCACTTTAAGCTTTTCGAACTGGGACTTCGGAAGCGATTATCACAAATCCGAAGTGTATTATATCACCAAGAATTTTTTTCAATATTGGTTGGCTATCACACCCGTCGTGACCCTGAATGGCGCCGCGCTGTTGCCAGTTGCCACGTCGACACTCCTCACAATCTAGTCACCAATACTATGATAAATATTTGAATCTGCATCATCGCCGGCCAACCAGAAAAAAGCATCGAAAGAGACAACACTACTACAGAGAGGAATAGCACTACCTGTATATATACTGAAATCGAAGCTCCGCCCCTCCCAGTCGCTCTTTCGCTTGCGGTTCGAGGAGTTCTGTGCGAGACTAGCCGGTCAAGTGTATGCCCAATAGCGCCATCTTTGATGTGTTAAAAAATGAATTAATTGCTTGGTTAGTTTGGCGTAATTACAAATGTGTTAAGTTTTTAAGTGGTTGTTCATTTAAATATAAGCCTTTTGTGAAAATTGCGTTTGTGCTAAGTGATAATAGTTATAGTGAATTTTTGTTAAAAACGTGCTTGGCGCGATAAGCAGTTCACAGACTTTAGTTTACGAGTCTCGCCATAGATGTCGCTAAGAAAAAATTTCCCGCCCTCGTTCAGCGGCGTAATGTCAATTCTTTGTTGATTAAAAATAAAGAATATTCCAATTGATCAAAGATATGGAAGGCGACGCAATGGAGTGTGACGCCAATAATATTATCGTGGATACGGCGACCCTAACTCTCTGTAGACTGTGTACGGAACAGCAAGGAAAATATCACATAGGACCTATGATGCAGGAACAAATCAAGGAATGCTTTGACATAGTTGTAAGTCAAATAACAATTAATTATGATATTTTTATTACAAAATCAAACACCAATATTCACGTTCTCTGTATTGCCATAGCTGACTTATTTTTTTTTCTTGTTTTTACATTTTAATACAAGCTTCAGCCCATTAACATTTAAAATTAAAAATTGTCATTTGAATTTGCTTATACCATTTTGTACATCTGTTGTCTTTTTTTTTTTTTTTTTACATAAAAAGTCTGATGCATTTATTTTTGCCCTTGGCAGAGTTCAAATGATTGTTCACTAAACATAGTCAGATGACTGATTCTACAACTCCTTCTATATCTGAAGCAATGGCTAACTTGAGAATTTGATGTCCACCGTCAAGTTTGGGATGAAGAGCTCGTGAAGATACAAAGGCGCTATGTTTTGTGTCAAACACAACATAAATTCAATTTTTTCAGGGAATCTGAGCCAAAGAATATCGTGCAATGTGATTCTATGTGTGAGAATTTTGATGTTCCATATATTAATTGTCTTTTTTGCACATTCTTTTCGTCTATGTAAGAAAGTCTCAAGAGAAGAAGAGTTTGTCTCGCAAAGGGAAAAAAAAATCAAATAAAGAATTGATAAACAAAGTATTATAAAAACTTACAATCATCATTATGGAACTGCAGTCCCGAGGTCTTGGCCGCTTTGAGAAGATCCATTCTTTTCTATTATTCTTCATCTCGGTTCACTAGTTATTTAAGCACATGTAAGATCCTTCCAGATTCCATGTAGCTACATATAGTTGAATGAAAAGACATAATTGTGTGGGAGGGAGTGTGTCTCAAATTTGACTGTTCTCCCCCTGAAAAGCGCATGAGAGGCGGAAGATACTGAGAACGACAACTAATTGGGAATGGCGAGGGAATAGAAAATTTAATCATCTTTATTTGTGAGGCTAGATATGGCATGACAAATTGTAAAAAATATTGATTCTTTGGTGGAGATTATCCGCTATTTCTTTTTAACCGGAAACAATTTTTTTTTTTCATATATTCAAGAATGATGTTTTATTCTCCCCCCATATCATGTTTTTGATTTATGTTTATTTCTCCCTAGATAAAAACATTTGACGGCCTCTCCCAAATAATCTGCAACAAATGCCAAATAATTGCAGGCGAGATTTTCCAAGCAAAAAAGAATTTCAAGATTAAACAACAAGCGTTGTTGGAACGACGAAAACAACTCATATTAAAGGTAAATCAAGTGTATTTTTATATCTTCCTATGGTACCATCAACGCGGATGCTTGGACAGACCCCTTCTTGATACTTTCTGATGCAATAACAATAATGTAAATGTCTTCTCAAAAAGTAAAAAAAAAATGTACCTGTGCAGAAAATGTTTTTTTCTTATATATTTATTCATTATTGGTGTCTACACAAATATTCGTAACAGCATTCTTGTACAAGATTATTTTCCTGGAACACATTCTCCATGACGCTGGCTCAGTTTAAAAGATTCATTTTATTACACCGATCCTGGTACCGACACTGATCTATGGAAGTGAGGCCTGGAGCTGGCAGAAAACGAACAAAAGTAGACTGAATGCAGTGGAAATGAGATCACTTAGGTGTATTTGTAGCATATCTATTTATGACAGTAAAGAATGAAGAAATAAGGAAAGAATGTAAAGCTGATGTGTTAGTAGTAAGATTAAGAAAGGATCACTTAGGTGGTTTGGTCATATGGAACGGATGAACGAGGAGAGAATGGTAAGAAAGATAAATGAGGCAAATTGTTGATGGCACTAGAAATAGAGGACGTCCGCGGAAGACTTGGCATGACCAGGTAAACCAGATTATGGAGGACGGTTCTGTTAGAAGCCTCAACAATCTGCGAGCTTGTATGAGAAGATGTATGAATCTGGATGAGGTGAGAATTGTGTGTCAGGATAGAAGAGTGTGGCGCTCTATCCTCTCTGCCTACCCCCGCGGAGAAACGACGTGATGGTAAGTAAGTTAAAATAAAAATATATTCTGGTCCCCAACAAAATTGATAATGATGATGAACTCAAAGATGGAGTACAGACATGGTTCTCATCTCAGTCGGCGGTTTATTTTGAAACCATTTTTTCGTCATTGAGTTCGGGGAGATGCGCGAAGCTGCGCCTGGCGCGGCCGCCGGTCCATCCGGATCCATTCGTACACAATCGAGGGAATAAGGGGTGTTCTTTCATACATTCATTCTCTTTTAATATGAAACAAAAAACATTTAACCCGAAAAGAAAAAATAATATATCAGCCGCCACATTTAATTGATTAGAATGACACATGGAAATAAATAATTGTTATGTGCCCATTATTGTGAAAGTGGTCTAAGTCAAGAAATAAAAAATAATAATTTATCAATTATTTCGCATCACATTTTAAAATTAATATAATTCGATGCAAATTGTTTATATATATATCCTACTGATTATTTTTAAAATGTATTATATCTTCTAATATTAAAATAAAAAAATTAAAATAGATGGAGCGTCTGCCATTTTGAATAAACTTTTTGCAGAGAAGCTTACTTAGAAATTGTTCATAATAGTATTATTTATATAGTCGTAACAATACACTGAATATAACACGATATATCTCTTTTTAACAGTTATTTCTTCTCTATGAGAGTAAGACTCGTGTATAGAGAAGGAGTATATACAAGAGTGTATAATTTATTTTTCAGTTAGCCTGTGTACGTATTTTTTGACTTTAGATACAAATTGATAGTAGTCTGTAATTTTTCTAATTGTGATGGGGAGATTGTTAAAACATTTGATACCTTGATAAATATTGTGATTTTGGGTTGCGGTATATTTTAGTTTTGGAATATCAATTTGGTCTCTAAATCTTGTAGATTGGAATTCGCATCTAATTTTTAATTTAAAAAATTTAGATTATTGAATTTATTTTTATGTCTATTATTTTTGGTACTTAGTAATCTGCGAAGAGTTGGATACTTGATACTATCTATCAGCATTTGTAAAAACTCGGCGTTGTTGCAAGGGGATCTTATATTTATAATGTTCACACTCAGTTTGAATTATCGTACAAGCGTCATCCGGGACGTGGTTATTATTAAGTTGGATCATGATTTTTTTGTGTTTAGGAATCTATGGGAAAGGACGACAGCATTAGTTCCAGCACATCAGTTCTCAATCCGAGTCCCAGTCTGCAGGCCAACACGACTGTCAGTTTACGTGTGACAACACAAACTGCCAACACGTGTTCATCTCACAAGGAAAATTCTGATAAAACACCGCTTATTCACGCAGTTAATACTCATCCAACGCCGCTTCTCCTCGGACCGCTTAGAAGAAGAAACCTGTCTAAGGATTCCGTCGTGTCTGCCGATGATCAGGTGCCGTCCGTTTCTTCTAGTGAACGGGTCCCGACACCCAACGCCATTCTTAAAGACCTTTTAAACAAAAATCATCCCCTCTTCACTGCGCTTGATGTTGTCGAGGTTGACGAATGTGCCGAAGATGACAAAAATGATAAAGTCATCAAAAACGATTCTCAAAGTGTTGAGTCCTCAATGTTTAAGGATAGATATATATGTAAATTTCACTGCATTTTTTGTGAAAAAGAGTACAGTAACAAGACACAGCTGAGGAGACACAGGATCAACTGTCACGAGAGACTCATGAAGTTGACATGCGCCCTCACCACCCCGTGCAGCATTCAAATGGAAAAAATTAATCTCTTTCAGAGGGACAGCGCAACGAGTCAAGCGTGGGTGCAAACAAAGCCCACCCACAGAGTCCGATATTCCGGCTCGGATCCTTTCCTATTCGCCACACAGCACCCCATACCCAGAAAGGACGCTGGCACCGTCGACCTCGACTCGAGTGACGAAGACTCCTCCGGGTCTTTAGCTAAATTGAAGAATGTAGCAAAAACGCAGGTCACCAACGCGGATAAGACTGATGCCATCCGCGTCAGCACGGAATCTGCCGAACATGACACCAAAAGTGTTGCTTTCTCCATATCCGATTCAGATTCGCAGGGAAGTTTCGACACTCTGATGGAAAATGCTGTTAAACAGGAGACGGCAAAAGGTTGGTATTTCTTCTTACTTGAGTACGGGTAAACCATTCTAAATGCGGGGTTACATTTTGGGAAATTTCTCTATCAACAGCAGATATATGTGACAACTATAGATCAGTAAATGGATAGACATGAAATAAAGTGTACATATAGGAGAGGGATTTGGAACATTAGTTGCAGGACAAGGGGCGTTCTAGACACATTCTTATGCACAGGTAAAAGTATTTACTCTTCGAAAATTAAATCTTTGTGTAAACAAGACATATTTTTTTCATTAATACATATAATATTGTCTGCGTTAAAATTTTCATTCCAATCGACTCATATTTTTAAAAAAAGTTGCGGAGCTATTTGATTATGTAAGTGGTACCAAAGTGAAAATATTGGGACAAGAAATTTGCATTAGTTCATGTCTATACATTTGGTGGTCTGTGGTGACAACACTTGATTAATGAATTAAACAATAAAAAATATATAGTATAATTTGAAATATATGTTGTTCATTTTGTACCGAGTTGCTAAAAATATATTATCGTTGTTGAAGAAAGTTAACGTACTCACATCACTTTCCGAGATGTCATTTTGTTGGGAAATAATATTGCAGTCCATTTCCTGCAACTCTTCACTAGTTTATGGTTCTGCTCGAAATTCTAGCAAAGCCTGAACATCGTCTGCAGCAAACGATACAATATACATACACATATATTTTAGGGTATATTCAAAATATGAGTGAAACGTCAAGCAACGTTCAATCTCGCTACTCTATATTAAATCTACCCGTTTACAATATAAAGCAGCAATCTGCACTAAGTTATAACACAGAATTGTAAAATCATCGTTGTTTTGATTAATGATATATTTTATTGATTCCGAATCATGTATTGAGTACAAAAAATTTGGGTAGTCAAACTATGTTCGGTCAGACTATTTTTTGTTAGATGATTTTGAAGCCAGAATCAAAGATTTATTAAGACAAATTATAGATATCTAATAGAGACGAAGCTATTATATTATATGGGAAGTACGGGTATTACACCTGTCTTCGGCTGGCTTCAGTGTTCACTTTATACAATGTAACATTCACCAATTCTACTCCCAATCAACATTCCACATCTATATGATGTTTGGAAGTTATATATATATATTTAATATACATATATGTTACCATGTATAAATATTTCAAGTACAATTTCGCTGTCGCCGTTTATGGTTTGAAATTTGATAGTCGTCCCCTTGAAACAACATAGATGTCAATAATGAGAATCTTATTGATTATTTATTTATTGTTTAAAGTGATCACTGAAGCCAGCCGAAGACAGGTGTAATACCCGTACTTCCCATATAATATAATAGCCTAGTTTCTATGAGATATCTATAATTTGTCTTAATAACAATGCCTTTGAAGGTAAAAATCCAGTAATTGTGTGTTCTTGGACATATTCAAATGTTGTTAAAGATTTGTATATTTTATACAAATTAAATGTATTAATTGGAAATATATATACATATGAAAATATTGTTGCTGCTACCGGGATTCAAACTTGAATTGGATGTTATTTAGTTTCATAACTTTAGTAACAAAAAATGGAGAAAAATGTTTTTATTTTTTTGTCTATTGAAAAATTACTTTTTGAGTTGTCTTTGTTCTAATCTAGGTGTGCGATATCTACAGAATATTGGCTGTTTAAATATTTACAGCAGTGTTACATTATTCCGATTTCAAATTTCTGACAGCATTTTGAAAAATGTTTGAAAATTTTTCATGTGAAGACAATTCTGTAATTTTGTAAAATGTTATGCCAAAATTATAAACATTCTAGAATGTTGATTTAGAGTTACGTCATTTAGATTTTTTTTTAAACATTTTTAATTGTTATATTCAGTTCCAAAACTAGGTTGCACTAGGTCCACTAGGTTGCAAAAAATATTTACCAAATACATTATTCATTATCGTTTACTTCGACTATGCCAAATTGCTTCAATTCTTGGAGTATATTCCGCTCAGTCATGTATTGCACGATGGGCAAATTGTTAGCATTATTGCAGAGAGCCCGATATTTTTCATTGGTCTCGCGGAACTCGCCGTGCTCAGTGCTAGGGAGGGATTTTAGTATAAAGCTTGTTTTAGTTTAATATGTAATTAATTACTTGACAAGACATTAGAGGTTTGTAAATAATATGACAAAATTTTAATGTTCCGTAAAACAATAAAATGCATTCATCTTTTATTTATCACATTTACTGCTTGTTTCAGAAGTTGAAGTTCGTCATGTTGAAATTATTCCTGCGCCAAAAGTCAAGACCAAATCAAAGTTTGCTTTGGACAAAGCTGAGATCTATCGAATAGTCCAGTCGTGTTGGAAAACGGCCATGATAAAGAAGTCTCTGACGGCTCCAGTGAGCAAGCCGTGGCTGACACATGAGATAATGTCCAATCATTCTGTGGACGTAGTTTGGGTGAATTCCAAAGCAGTGAAAGTATCGCGAGTGACGATGACCGACCTTGACAAAATCGATAAGGATCCTCTGGCTTCTTTGTCCATCTACAACAGTAGCAAGCGGAAGGAGCCTGTGAATGGGCATCTCAAACTGAGAAAGGTGGCAGAAGTGGTGCCAGATATGGGCTATGCGGCGAAGGAACCTGTCACTCTAGTGACACCCGTGATAACCGAAAATGTCTCGAAAGAAATGAAAACTCGGACCCCGATATTTGAAACGACGAAAGAAAACAACGGCGCTATAGTAGATGTCAAACAGTCGTCGCCTTTTAATACAAACGCGTTGCCTCGATTGTCGCCTACCGACACGATCCCTCGACCAGCCAATGCGACACAAGTTGTAGGGTCTGTCATTAAAAAGAATTCAGATGTGTCTCCCAATGTAACGGTAATGCAAACGTCCTCCATTTCTACTCCCATTTTGCAAGGTGTAGGAATAAATGGTCAGGTTGTGAAGTTTCCAAATTTGATGCCCATGGAGTGTCCTAAGTCAGACAAACCTTTTCTTCCCCTAAAGGCGGAGAAGAGGAATCTTAATGTAATCAGTGCCGCCAATGACTCACCCGCTTATAAAAAGTATTGCAAAATAGTGCCGAAACCTATTGACTTGGTGGACGCGCCGAACGAACAGTTCATGAGTCCAATTATTGTGTCCACAATGTCTCTAGCCGGTGTGGAAACCAAGGATAATACGAATGAGGATGAGGTTCCCGTCAGACCGATGATTAAGTGTAAGCCAACTTCTCTCCTAATGGCCAGTCCCGGCAAGTCCACGATTAAACCCGAGCAAACTAACAAGGTCAGTTTCCCCACTGATAACCTATTGACGACGCCCTCACACATACTTAACTCTAATTTATATACTGCGGGCGGGGACGATCCCCCCAACTCCACATATACTCTGAATCAAAACCTAAACTGTGTGTTGAACAAACCCGACACTGCCCTACCCTTGTTGTCGCAAAATTTCACACTTTTCAATGATGGCAATACCACCAACCACGGTTTGAATTCGGGCGGTAACATTGTCGATACGGTTATGTCTGGCGAGTCATTAGCGGTCCCGAGATTTACACCCGTAATTCAGGGTACAATATACAATAACCTCGTTCAGTTGTTGAAGTGCAATAATGTGGATATAACGTCGGAACCGTTACCCAGCATGACGGTATGGGAACTTGTCCGTTTCATTTTGACAATTAGAGAGAAGAGCCTGACGACAGAAGAGTATTCGTCCTCAGAGTTTCTCGTAGAAGTGGGCGTGTATAATACAAACACTCTCCTGATTGGCATCCAAGACTGTCTATCGATGCCTGTCGACATATATAAATGGTCTGATGAGTTTCAATCGGAACTTGTGAAATCTTTGAAGAAAGACAATTTTCTGCAGACAATGCGGGATGTTTCGTCATACGCTTCACAAAATATGAAGAATTGCGTTCAGCGGTTCATTAGCGCAATTACATCATTCGAATGTAATCCCTAGATGAGATAATATATCAAAATTTTACTCGCGCTTTCACACCAAAACATTTTAGTAATTATACATTTTTGAATAACCCACCCATATTTCTAAGTGAAATCTAGATCTAAATGATCGGTAAAATGAAAAATCTTGTGAAATTGATGTGACCCCGAGTGTTTTCAGCTGGGTAAGTACTGTAAGAAACTTATGCCCGTTGGAATGTTCGCCTGTACATTCTAGTGCGACACTGAACCGTGTCTACTTATCTATTTGTTAATAACGACTTGACCCTTGGGGTGCGTGTCTCCAGCCAACACATTAACAGCTCGCAAGGGTCCTATCTTTTTCAATTCTGCCGTCTCATCTGAAACACGTCTTGTGCGGGATGTCTAGGAGTTGCGAATGGCTCACACGATACGGCCGGCTCGAGTCTTCTTAACTTCAGGACGGGTGATAATGATCAAGCTCCATTCTTTTATAGACCTTTCTGGTCTATGTATAAGTACATATGTACATAAAATGACACGCATATTACTCTGCATGTATTATATTGTCATTTATTGATTTTTATCTCTGATGTCATCCAGTACCTTAGATTAGTACCTGACGACGAATGTTATTAATATTAACATTAATTAAGGAACGACATATAAAATTTTAGGCAGATCTTTCTCCGAATAATGTAGTTTTAAGATAACATAAAAATAAAGATATCTAAACACTTTTGTGTAGTTATAAATATATATTTATTTTTTTTGCTCTTCCAACATTGTGTTGCTGTTTGTATTAAAAATTATATTTGATTATTCACACGGAGAATACGAGTTTGTCTCTTTTCCCCATTTATATGTTGATTCAGGTCTGATTTTTTAACTATAAATATAGCGTTTGTTAGTTCCGAGGAATGTCGTCACCACACCGCTCATGTGGAGGTCTTCTCATTGTGTTTATAAATTATTGCATAAGAGCGAGCGCACACTGAGGCCAGAGCAGTCATAATACAGTTCGCCACCGACTTGTCATCGGTGTGCGCACTGCCATACATTCTCATAGCCCTCACTGTCACGACAGAAAGTCGTTGGTGTGCGCTCGCACTAACTATGTACATAATTAGAATATAGGATTGTGCGTACGTCAACTATTAACTATATATACACATTATTGCACGGGACAAATATTTTCACAAGGCTTCTAGAAACTCATTCCTTCCTTCCGCCATCATCGACCCCCTACAATTCGCCACCCTTGTAAGCCTGCGTCGTTCGCCGTGAATAGACATCATCTAGTAAGCCCTTAAAATTGTTTATTTCGCATTCAGTCAACACGTGTATATATACAGGTTGTAACAGACCTAATCTGCAATATTTTATATGAGAATACCTGACTAAATAATGAATCGAAAATGTTCAAGGAGTATGTACAAATTCTGTACCTTTACGTAAAATATTATTATACAAGTTTTTTTACAATTTAAGTACGTCTAAATAAATATTTTCAATTTTGACTTATTATTATTTTTTCTTCACACCCTAAATCGTATTCAAAATATATCATTTCGAATCAATGAAATGATTGTGTAAATTGTGTGTGATTGTGTATCTCTGACATGGTTGAGATTCGGCACATGCGGCTTGAACATTATTGATTTGTATTTTTAATATGCTGTAACTCCTAAAATATTGCGTATTACATGTGTTCACAGGTTGATAGATAGATGTATAGCTATATAGGTAGATGTACGAACATTCAAAAATCTAAATGTATAAAATAAGGTCAACATGCTGTGATAATTATATATAAATAAATTAAGGTTTTATGATTAAATCAACATAAAGGAAATGTGAATCGTCTTGTATATATGAATGGAATGTGTGTCCCTGTGATTCTCTGATATTCAGGCCTATTCTCAAAATTGCAATATTGAAATGAAGGTGATTGTTACACCAACCCTCAAAAATAGACAGTATGTAAATTAACGTCCGTGTTATATTTGAATGAGAGAGAGTGAGGGAGATAAACGTACCATAATCTGTCAAAACATAAAAATGGCAACAGGATTGGCCGTGATTCTTCACTACGACGCTGCGGATGAGGAAATCAATAGGTAATTTATGAACAAACCTTTTTCTGTGAACTTTGAATACTGTATCAGTACTTATTTTAACCAAAAACTTATATTTTTAGCCGAAACTCGAGAATGGAAAGACGCCGTTTGCGTGATTTGTGCGTTATTGTTGTACCTTATCAAGGCGGTATAGTTGTAAAAATTGCCCATTTGGAATTTCCATCGGGTTGCACAAATCACGCAAACGACGTCTTTCCATTCTCGAGTTTCGACTAAAAATATAAGTTTTTGATTGAAATAAGTACTAATACAGTATTCAAAGTTCACAGAAAAGGGTTTGTTCATAAATTACCTATTGATTTCCTCATCCGCAGCGTCGTAGTGAAGAATCACGGCCAATCCTGTTGCCATTTTTATGTTTTGACAGATTATGGTACGTTTATCTCCCTCACTCTCTCTCCCTCTCTCTCATTCAAATATAACACGGACGTTAATTTACATACTGTCTATTTTTGAGGGTTGGTGTAACAATCACCTTCATTTCAATATTGCAATTTTGAAAATAGGCCTGATTGTCACAAATAAAATTAAGCCAATTTTAATACTTCGTGGTTAGTGTTCTTCATCAAACCTCGCATCGTGTGCACGTGACATGGTATTTCTGGTTATTTCCGAAATTAAAAGCCGCGCTGAAGGGACAAAGATATCCTAAATGCATAACTGATGTCCAATCCCGATCCCCGCTGTTGAATTTATATTAGCGCACGTACCGAAGATTTTTCACCAGCAAAGTGAAAGTATAAAATCATATTCACCATTGAAATGGATCAAAATCTCGACTATTTGCCCTGCCATAGTACATTTTTTATTTTGCAAACCTTTTTACCCGCGGGTGATGATTAAACGTTACTATTGTAATAATAATACTGAACAAACATCCACTAGTGAACAGATTTAGACGCATGTATTTTTTAACTGCGCGTTTCGGGAATTACATTGTCATACTTCTAATGAGAAACAAGGCGATTTTGGAATATTCTGATGAATCTCTTGTGTATTTCATATTTATATCATAATCTGGAGAAATTGCCCGGTAGGTTATACTTAACATTGTTGAATTAATTTATAAGTTGAGATATATATATATTACATGTATAATTTATCTCAAAGCATTATTTTACCGTAGCATCTGATATCATTTTATCATAACAATTTTATAAATAAGTTCATTATTATTGTTTTAAGTTTTTACTCGCGCTCTGAAGACTGATTCATTATATTATTACAAAAGTGTTTGGAAGTTAAATGTGTAATCGAGCCTGAATCTATTTTCGATTAGCACAGTTGTAGCAATTTGGCGCAAAATGGATAGTTTGAATGGGAAATATTCAGCGGTGTTGAATATTTGTTATACATATAAGAATGTGAGAAATTTGTCGATTTCAAACTGTAATGTTTTAATGTTACTCTAGTTATAATTTAGCTGTAATGATAAAACGAAAGATAATAAATATTTTGTTAATGTAAGGTTTATTTTTAAAATCCACCAAATGTGTTCTATTTTATTTTATGCCTGTGTTTCAAGTAATTTCGATACTGGGTGCAGTGTTGCGCATCACAGTGTGGTTTGCCGTTACTGTGCTTGGCAAGATCGTACAAAAAACCGTCGTCCAGGGTGGTAGCTGTCGTCAAAATCCAAGTCCAGTGTGGGAAACGGGTCGAGAGATAGTTGCACAAGGCAGGCTACGACGAGAGTGAGCTTCGTTTTATTTGGTCAATGGGGAGGCTCAACTCAATGAGCAAGCTCTGTAAAAGTCTTTTTGGTAAGTGGTGTATGCGACCGCACGGCGAGTGCTAGCGTTATATACTTACTTTTCAACTTTTACATGTATAATAGAAAATTAGCTCAGTGGAAGATGGAGCAGTCTCTTTATCTCGTTAAGGCATAAGGTACCAAGTCAGGTAAATTAGTATAGGTTTCAAATGAAAATCAGATGTTAGAATACAGCTAACTAGATAAACATATTATCATCAAATGAGATATTTAATTATAAATACAATATCTTGTCATAATGTACTCTTAACATGGTAACAATTCCAATAAGCCCGGAGGCGCCGGGTAGTTTATAATTTTATTTTTAACACGAAGCTAATAAGGTAATATTTTCCGGACAATTTAATTTGATCATAAATGTATACTTTTAGATGCACAGATGTGCGGGTCTGTCTATAATGTTTTCTTTAAAGCACTGTATTTATCTGAACTCTCAAGAATATGACGCAGAAGAGAAGAGACTAAATACCTGGTATCTTCACAAATATTCAGTGTTACCGGCTGGAGAGGACCTGACATATCAGGGAGACCTCACGATGTCCAACCTGGCGTTGAATGAGTAAGACCGATATAGAAGCTTTTGCTTATATAACGGTCTTGGGTCCCCCTCATTATATCGGGTTAATCTCTATGATATTTGAATATTCGAGCTACTGCGATAGCTGGTTTACCATGCATCGGCTGTGACTTGCTGGCCAGGGATGCCTCGCAGTCAGCTATCTCCATACAGAAGCAAAAGAGAGACTCGCAGATGTGCACAGTGAGAGAAGCAGAACTGCGGTGAACGGGGCACTGTTCCTAGCACCTGCAGAGCTGGGAATGGCGGTCCACCACTCACCCAAGACCGTTTTATGAGCGAATGCTTCTATACCTGTCCTCATCACTGCCAGGTTAGTATTTTTTTCGCGACTTTGATTTATATTATGTAACAATAACAACACAATATAATGTGATATGTAAACGAAATACCATTCACTGACCGAATCGGCGCCAACAAACAAAGAAAAATAAGTGACAGGTGTAACAGTCTACGACAAAATCAATTACAGAGAAACAGTGAATAAACAAATATGAAATGACAATGTTTTTTCAACCCCCAACTACCACCAGCAGGAGTATTTCCTCTAAGTAGTTCCCAGCGCGACACCCATTCTCATGAAACCTTGGTAGAGTTCGAGTTTTCATTTTCACATCCTATCCTTCCAAGCTCTCAATCGTCTCTTCTCTCGCATCCCTCAATATTTAATTCCTTTAGTGGATATGCCTCGGTGTTTGTTCTACCCAGCCGCAGACGCACCACGGACTCCTGGCGAGTCTTAAGGTTAAAGAGCTTGCACCGAAATTCACCATGCACCGCGAGTGGTGGTCCAGTCTGGCCTTTCTCTTTCATCGCAACATTGGGGCGAAAGGAGTGTGGTGCCGTGTCCCATTTTGTTGCTATATTACATTTCCTAATTCACGAACACAGCGCCCAGAAGTGAGTGTCAGATGGACTAAAGGCGGTCCCAAGGTGGCCACTTTCAGTTCTTGCCTCAACACGCTTCCATTTAGCGGGCAATACCCCGTTATCACGACACAGTATGCGGTAAGCCCCGTCAGTGGCAGTAGACCCGCTGTCTTCTATTTACCGACCACCCTGATCCTCAGCCGGCGCGTCCACACCTCGGCGGTGTACATGATTTGACTCGGAGACAGCCTTAACGTGGGCTAAAAAAGAATCAGAGATTCACACATCTAGATACTTGACTTTCTTATCGAAACTCACTCTCGCCCCTCCCATCTTTCTTTTTCCGCTCAAGTTGCCCTTCATCATTATGGCTATTGTACTTTGAGGTCTGCAGAACGTACTCGACATAGCGGTATCAAGCCAGGTTGCATGGTACCCCAAAATCACAAGATAGTACACCTTGTGACTTTTTACGGGTATACGTCAAAAACCGCAACTGGATGACCTCGATAACAAAATCGTGGCAGCGGTGACTTCAGTGGAAGAAGAAACTTTGAGGGGCGTTGGGAACGATTTTACCTATCGTCTGGATGTTGTCCGTGAGCAGATGGAAGGCACATGGGTAATTATTCGAAAATCTATTTGTGCCGCACAGGATCACGCTCGCCAAATTCTCCTGCCTTACGGCGACCCTGAGAAGTGCCATTTTTTTTTGCGACTCTGAGAGGGGTCCTTTCTTGGACCACTGAAACAATAATAAGAATCCCGAGGTCCCCACGGACCCGGGAAACTAGTGACTATGAAAATAATTTGAGGCGATCCCTAACTGTAAGATTAAAAAAAAAAGCGTATGACATCTGCCGGCCCGAGCGTTGCGTCGCTCGACTGAGCAGTTTTCACTTTTCGCTGCCGGGTGGCAGACGTCCGATCGCATAGAGACGGGGCTAGGACTAAGCCCGCTCCCATTGGTCCGGTGAGAGACGGGGGGGAGGCCTAGTGCGGCCGAGCCTATCTCGTGGAATACATATGTAGCGATCGTAATTCGAATCCACCGCCATCTCAGTCGGCATCGACGCTAGCGACACCGCTGCCGGCTGCTGCTACAAGCCTGGCTTGAGAATTCACCGCCAGGCAGTCTCTCGAGTTTCAGCGTTTCACAATGGCGGTCTTGCCGGCTCGCCTTCGCCGAGCAAGACCGCCAATTCATTTCATTTCATCATTTCCTACATCTTCATTCACTGTATTCATTTATATCTGTCTTCATTATTTTTATCATTTGTCATAATAAACCTCAACACACGCCAATCACATTTATTTCATTTAACCACCGTCCTAACCCCCAAATATATAAATAAACCGCCGGCAGCCGAGGAAAAGCATTCTCGTCATCGCGCTCTTATAGTGAACTCGCTGAGTTCTATTTTTCTACCTCGGATTGGACCTGGATTTTCCTGACTTGGTTGTTACCCTGGGCGACGATTTTGGAGCGGACTGGACCCTGCGCACCACTGCACAGACGTCGCCTGTCCCACCGCCAGAGGAGTGAACCGGCGAACCACCTCTAAAAACAGTTCTTGTTTTCCTGTACGGCACGCCATTCCTCAATCTCCCAGGCGTTTTAAGTAAAAAGAGTTTCATTCATGGACGGCTCGTGGTTGCAGAAATATAGTGATTTCAAATTGGGTGTATCGTTTTAAAAGTCAATTTATTTTTATCCCTGTGTCTTACATTAGCGGACTATCTGCTGTCAATCATCTGATCACTGGAACGGAAAGTGAGTATTGTATTTGAACCAAAACGTAAAGGTAATGGTGATCGACAAGGTAGATAGCAAAACATGCACTAAACCAAACCTGTCTCAGATAGGCAAAGAGGTCTTAATGTTTGTATGTATGGTGGGATTGATCTTATACAATATTATAAGATCAGCTGATGGACCCTTTCCCGGGACCGGTTTAGAAGCTAGGGCTCTTGTCGATCCCACTCATCAAAGCTAATAAAAATACACAACTTTAACTCAATAACATATTCAAAGAAGTTTATGCAGTGTAGAAAACAAAAAACAAAAAATTATTGCGATTATTAGCAATTTTTGCAAATGTTAAAATTTAGACCTTCCAGCGTCCTGTAAGTGTCTTAACTGTCTTTATTAATATGAAACTGATTAAAATTTATTACCTGCACTGCAGCGGGTCACCTGCGTTGCTCGTGTGATCACTGTAACCGAAAAGTAGGTAATGTGCTCAAATTTAGGACTTGACGAGACAATGGTTGTTGAGAGGGCGGGTAGCAATAACGACTCCTAAATCAGCTCATAACACCAAAAGAGGTATTTTTATCTCGGGATTTATAGCGGCTGGCTTGAACACCAAGAAAGATCTTATTGTCTGTATGATGAGACTGAAAAGGTGTGCATCATTTTGAAACACTCAAATCAGGCCAAACATAATGGCACAGTTTTGCTGCGATCTGCCGGACCGCTTGAACTAAGGAATTAGAAGGAAAAAGCTGCGTGCAGTTACAAGAGTAATCAAGTGTTTTGCTAAAATGATGAGGCGCGTCCACTTGTTAACAATGTGGTGACAGATAAAAATAAGAGGATGGGTTGGATAACATTTCAGCATCTAGCATATTCTATAGATTTTATGCCATCAGGTTTACATCTTTTAGATTCATGCCACATATTTTAAAGGTAAACATAGGACTCGTTGTGCATTTACATTCGAAGCCTACTGATTTTTATGAAAAAGGCATTAAAAAATTAACAGGTAGGTGAAAAAAGGTCATAACGTGCTGGCACAAATAGATCGAACGCCAGGGCATTACGCCACCGACTATACTTAGTCTCTGGGTGTATGGTGTCGATATAGCTGATTCGGATGAATGGAAATGGTCTAATTAATGCAAAACACTGTAACACATGATAAATGTAGGGATCAGATTTCAAATTCGACGCTAGCGGCATATAGTCTGGCTTGATTCCTCATCGTCGAGCCTCTCCTGTTTCATCGCTTCGCAACGGCGGTCTTGCTGACCCACGGCTCGCTCGCTCGCTTTATTTCATTTCATAATACACGCGCACCTTCTGCATCTTCATTTATTTCTTTCATTCTGTCTGTCTTCCTTGTTTTTATAATACTGTCATAATAAACCTCAACACGCCAATCACCACTCTTTTATTTAACCACCGACCTAATCCCCAAACAAACATTATAAGTTCCATGAACAACAGTTTGCACGATTTGAGTTCTGATTCCTTTTACTTTATATTCACGGGCTTTTACAAAATTAATTATTTCAAAAAAGATGTGCAGCTACACAAGTAGCATGGAATATATACAACAGAAATTGATTTTATCAATTTAAATGGAAAGTTAAGCAAAAAAAAAACTAAGAATTTAGGTTTAATACAGAATTTTTTTTTTTAGGCTTAATACAAAATGGCTGTGTACCGAAATCAATTACACCTTTGACTGAACAGAATCAAAAACATCATTCTTATCTAACATTGAACATCGGAATATATCTACAAGAGCAAAATCGTTCACAAGCCTGTAAGGTCTTTGTGTGGGTGCATTCCTAAAAAAATTGTGTATTATGCATTTACACGGAACAGCGCCGATGACCTGGTATTCTACGCGGGAACGTGCTATACAATCAGTTCAGTCAAATTAAGGGCGTCTAGCATGCCATTTACTATTTTAAATAAAAATAATAAATCACTTTCAAGTTCTTCTACACGAGAAGTAAGATAAATTAAGAGTTCTCATTAGAAAATCATAATTCAATTGTTCAACGGGTATACACAGTTTTAAGTTAATAAACCTTACAACACTTTCTAATTTTTAATTCATGCGCTTTACAAAATAGTGACCAAATTGTTGAGCTGTATTCTAACTCAGCCAAAACTCTAAGTGATTTGATATCTTTAACTTTATTAAATGATTTTTTTAATTAAAATATTTATTTATTTTCTGTTCTAGCCATAAAAATAAATCTAATGAGCAAATTGAGAGAATGCATTTTTGTTGTTTAAGGTGTCTGAAGTGTAGATTACAGTAAAAAAGATGATACAAAGGTTTCAAATCTTCAAAAAAATACACTATCCTATGTGCAACGCGCAAGGGAAGATTAAAAAGTTTATAAGATTGTTGGCAAAATAAAGAAACAACCAGCCCCTATTATTCGATTAAAATATTTTCGTGAATGGAGTCCTGAACATTCATAGATAAAGTGACGTTTTAATCTTTGCATAACTGTGAATCATTCTGACACTTTGACAGATAGAAAATGGCAGGCCGTAATTTGAGTTGTTTCGCTGTCATTTCATTGTTTATCCTTTCGTTCACCGGTAATAAACTAGTATTTTTACAGACAGCTGATACGTGCACGAATTTGTTATACATATGCCTACAGGCAATTCGTAATTAATGCTCATACAACGTCAAAAAGATTTTTTTTCATTCGTCAGTTTACTAATTAGTGTTTTATATTTTTTTAGCGAATGGTCAAAGACTTCGGGATAACATGTACGAGTCGCTCTACGGGGCCGCGGCGTGCTACAGAAGGCTGAACGGTACCCACCAGACGGGCTGTTCCTGTGAGTAGTTCTGTCCTGTAGTACGCAAACCGTTTTATACTTCGGCTTACCGTAATTCCGTATTTTCTGCGTATAGAACATATTTTAGAAGGTTGTCCGTTATCCAATCCGCATTTCATGAAAATTTTGAAAAGTCCGTATTTTATTAAATTTGACAGAAAATTGATACATTGGATTAAAGTATCAATTTCCTATTAATTTGAATTACTTGGATGCGATCGGTTTGGAAAAGTGTATTTGTAATGACAGAAATGTAATATTTTTGGTACAAATATTATGTAGGTACAGATTTTATCATTAATTATATATTTTAAAATATTATATTATCCAGCTAGTAGTACCCGTCACTTGGACAATGGTAGTTTTGTTTGTTTCTGAACCCCCCAGTTTTATATGCATGAAATAAAAAATAAAATAGAATTATTTTGCAAATTGAGTTGAGACAATGTTTTCGGGAACATCTTCCCATTATCAATAATACAATTTAGCATAAATTAAAAACATTGTCAGACAGTAAAATAAAACAAAGTGTTTCAATTCAATTTACAAAATATTCATGGAATTCCACAAAGTTTTATAAAAAACCTTTGAAGAGTTAATATAAAATTTGCGATGAGTGCTGGTGGCATCCATGGGACCCGCCATGACCACACAAACCAGATATTGAAAGAACATGTGTCAATGTGGACGAAGATGTTTTAAATACTAATTAAATGTATTAATTAAAAAATATACATATAAAATCAATTTTATCGACAAATATTGTTGCACTACATACATACATCTATCGTTCCATGTTTGGAAAGAGATCCAGGTTCGAATCCCAGTAGCGCAACAACAATATTTTTCGATAAAATTGATTTTATGTGTATATCTTCCTAATTAATACTTTTAATTAGTATTTAAAATATCACAGACCATCTGCTCTGAATAATTACAACTTCACAATAAGAATGTGTTCTCCTTAATAATATGAAATGTGCATTATGACAGGCATTTTATTTTCTCTCTAAAATATCCCTGCAGAGAGAGAGAGAGAGAGAGAGAGAGTAATGGTAAGTTAGTTAGGAATCTATCCTACAGAAAATAACGATGAATTTTAATTTTAACATGTTTTCAGCCAAGCGCGGTGGATCAGTGGGGATAGTTCACATCATCCACAGCCAGTCGGACATTGACTGGGTTCTGACTAACAGTACCGCTGGTCAGTATGCAATCGTGCTGTCCCTGGACATGCTGAACAAGGAATATCTGGACAGGCTGATTGAGAGGCCAGATGTCGTCGCCGGCATCGTGGTCACACACAACAACACTGACAAGTGAGAAGATAACCAATTATGTATTCTTAACCCGTTGACTGCCCGATGACGTTAATATAAGTTATTTTTTATATTTAACGAAAACACATTTGTGGTTATTCATTTTAAATAACAAATAATCCATTATCATTAATAATCTAGAATCGTTAGAAATAAAAATTAACCTTGTAAAATTAACCAAAATATAAATAATCAAATAAATTTAACCATAAGTCTCATTCTAATATTTTTTTCATAATTTCGGATCATTATTATGATCATTGCTGACACACGTTGACTGTTACGTGACAACGCACTAGACGCATTGAGCAGCCTCTTCCGTTCCTTTGAACCGATCTATAACAGATGGAGCACTTTGATTTTGAGTCGTTTCTAAGCCTCAGCACTAGGCGAACCGTTATTTTTCGTTAGTTTGAACTGATCCATCATTCATATTGGTCGTTTGGCGTGTTTTTATAATTTTCCTGCATAAACAGCGTTTACACGAGACAAATATTCGATGCAAAATATTTTTTCCATTTTGTTTATTTTTTGTTAGTTTTACTAAAATTAGTAATATCTTATCAATAGTTATAGAGGCTATTTGATATTTTTGAATAAAACCTAATGCAAGAGGTAATTATTTTTTAAATTTTATGCTAGAAAATTTTGCTGCAGAATCATAATTTTTTATTTTTAGGTTAGTATTAATTATTTTTTTGTATTTTCAGTGGATGAATTATAAACCATACATATCGCACACCTAGATCAAAATTAAGACAACTAAAATAATAAAAACTGAGACAACTCAAAAAAACAAGCATTTTGAGTTATTATTGTATTCTGATACTCTGTCATATACGCAACTAACTTAGCCCCAGCTCTCGAATACTGTCATTTTAGGATACATATATGACCTAAAATATTATTTAGTTTCATAACTTTAGTAACAAAAAATGATTTTATTTTTAAGTCCACTGAAAAATGGCTTTTTGAGTTGTCTTAGTTTTAATCTAGGTGTGCGATATATTGAAAAATATTTGATCTTAAGTGACTGATATTGGACTGTTATTTTGTGTATTTTTGAAATGATTTGACTGATTGTGTATTTTTGAGTATTTTACAAAAACTAGTTCTACTAAACAGGAGATGGCGAAGCGAACCAGGTGCCGAAGTGGCGCAAATTTTATTTTGGTTTGGTTGTTGGCTGGTTGGTGCCGAGCCTCGTATTCGAGGATCCCCTCGCAAATTCCCACCCATTCTTTTTTTCCCTACTGCTGTGTGACTAACCAGTGTGAATAGTTACTTTGACGTCAGCAGACGTTAACGCGACGCAATACTTGTTCGGTTGCAACACTGCGATTGCATTAGTGGTGTGGTTTTGTTCACCTCCGGTGCATCAGCACTGTTATATTGTGATCCTGTGATTTGTGGGCACAGTGATTATTGTGTGAGCCGCGGGTGAAGTGATTTGATATCGCCGTCTTCATTTGGAAGCGGAGATCTGCCCGCCTGCGTGCTGTTTGTGTGATCTCGGCTGCAACTGCGGAAGTAACGGAGGCGTCGTACGCGAGGTAAGGCGAGCAGTCCTTCAGATTTTCGATTCCCCAAGATCCACTGGTCCTTCGACTGGATTCCCTCCCATCATCGATCCTTATCTCCGTTAATCCAAGTTCCTCCCTTATTTCCTTCCTTCCATTTCCTTGTTAGATTAGATTCGTTGCAGGATTTTAGACATTCGTGCGTCGTGCTGTCCGCGCATAACACGAGATTACTTTTAATCAATGCTACGGTGTAATGTGACAAGTGTGAATTGCCCCTTTAAACTACAGTGAAACCCCAATTTTATGTTGTTGAAGGGACTAACAAAAAAAAGTTTAAACGGGGAAAATGTAAATTAGGGGTATTAAAAAAAAACGATTATTTATTTTTTATTGAAAAAATTAAACAATTTTTTAGGCTGCATGTTTTTTTGTTGTTTTTAAATAGTTCTTTCAATATTATAAATTAAATTAAAGGATTCTGGTGGTGTATTGCTAATACTAGTAAAATATGCTTTGAGGCCTTCCATATGCCTCATGGCATCGTCCTTAGTAAGAACTGGGTTTATGGGATGGGCAGACACTTCTTTGTAGGAAGGTTCTTCTTCTGTCAAGTTTTCGTTTATGCGACTGTTCACTATTTCATCAATTTCCACTATGTCCTATGTTATTACATTGGAGCCAATATCTATGTAAATCTGCAAGGGTTATTCATTAATTCTTTCCCAGCCATCAATGTTGTCTTTACTATCTTCTACGCAATTTTCTTGCTGATTCCAGCTTTTAAAAAACAATAAAACAACGAAACGTACAAATTACGTAGGTATTAGAATGAAAAATGCGTATATACGACAAGCAAACGATCAACACACTCTTGGCTCAATAGTGAACAAATTTTAATCAATTTTAGACGTAAATTGCGGAAAAATTCAAATGTAAAATAGAGTTTGTAATGTACTAAAACGACAAGGGATTGCAGAAATAACACGCAAATGGAGGGAAAACGTGGGGTTCCACTGTATTTAGATTGTTGGCGGGGCTGTATTATTTTTTTCTATCGTAAAACATTACTATTAGAATTCTTTAAACTTGTATAATAAACATTTTTTCTTATTTCTAATTTTGAAACAGTTAATTCATGGTGGATTTCCATTTTTAACACTTTTTAACTTTTTTCCACTATTTATTATTTTATGACGATTACTGGTGTCAGCCTGTTACGGCCACCTTCAGACTGGTACATTTTTCTCTTAAGCTAGGATATTTATACATTTCAATACAGGGATGTTTTACAGTGAGTCTATATGTATAATGTTTATGTAGTAGTGAGTGTTTGATGGTCCAATATAATTTCAAATGTTGGTGATAATTTGAATCTAATGTTGGGATTTTCTCTTATTGTTCAGTATTATTACAGTTTTGTTAATTATTGAATTATTAGAGTAAATTAGTTGAGTGCTTCTATTAATTTTATGACTATATTAATATTTCTTCTATCTTCCCACAGACCTCCGTCATTCTCCCACGAGAATCGCTGCCCCAACGTCCGCTCGCAGGCGCCCTTCGAGGCCATGCAGTGCCGGGAGAGCGCGCCCGACTCCGACGTCTGGAACCCCAAGGGGTCCGGGCTAATGCACCGGGATTTCCCCTTTCCGATCTTCTACCTGCCCCACACTAAGGCCGACTCTATCAAGGCTCTTTACGAGTGTTTTTATCAGTAAGTGGTGACCTTTAAGCGACATTTAGTGGTACATTCAGCCAAACGATCGATCGCTCCAGCCGAAGGTTGGAATGAGTTATTTGATCACTTTGAATCACTCCAGCCTTCAAGCGGTGTGGTTAGTTGAGCAGGTATATATACCCTGGTGGTTTTTGGTTAATTTTTTATTGGGCAATTCCAATGTTAATAAAACTTTACATTTTTCATCTAAAATGAATGTAATCCATTGCCAAAATTTTACTGAAATGTTGTTATTTACGACAAGAACATTAATATTTTTGCTACAGTGCAGGTAGCCCTGGATACAAAAAAAATCAACGTAAAGTGAATTTATTTAGATAATTTAAGTTAATGAGGATTCCATGACAATTACATACAACACATGTGTCCACATAGTTAACTGCACACACGGACAACAACACACAGTCAATTTTTACTCTGTTGTGACTTTGTATTCAACGACCTAACCCAGGGGTCGGCAGACCGCGGTTCTTTTATTAATTAATTTTGAATATTTATTTAAAACGAGCAAATTTACCATAAACTGTTTATTTATTGTAGTTTTAAAAATACATATTTTAAAAATAACAACGCATTGAATGTTTCGTATTTAAAATTTTGTTTTTATCTTCGCTGTAGTTGAAAATACCCACTCAGTAGCGGTTGACGTTAGTTTAACTGTTAAAAGTGTTTTAAATGGAAGGTCTAATATTTTTGTCCTTTTTTTAAAATTGTCCAAAAATTTTTTTTTAGATTATTTGAACAAACATTTGTAGTTTCTACGAAGAATAAAATGGTGCTTCTTAATTCAGTCTACAATTCGGACGTTGATGAACTTTTCGAACTGAATTGTTTAATATTCCATCCTTAGAAATTAGTACAAATACTATTCAAATAGCTGCACAAATATCCGAGTATCGAATAATAGAAAAAGGCCAAATATATTTGAATATCGAATATTCAGGTTGGAATCTCTAATCCACATACACGCATCCCCGCGATTTCATCCTCAAACGTGTCCGTTAGCGCTGGAAGAAATGAGGTTCCAGCCTTCGTACATACAACCTTCTGATCAATACTCTTTCATAAATATCACATCTCAATCTCATACTAATTTTTCTTTAACTCTTTTGATATTTTCATCTACAATCATATTTGATACACGGAATAGTTTGCCTGAAACATACAACACAGTAAAAGAACCAGCATTTGTCATTTTCACAATCTTTGGCTTTACCTATTTGTTGCGTATAAGCATAGATGCCGGAAGAATTCAGGTATGGAAGGAGTTTGGCACTTACCACAATCCGATTATGCTGGCACCTCCAAATGTGGACTATATGTTTTAATTCACTATTTTGTCATAGGTTCCTTTAGACGATGACGAGTTTCGTCATCGCTTTACGCTCCAAATGCGCAAACTTTTTTGTTTATCTAATATTACAATATTTTTACAGATTCAACGCATTTGATTTGGAAACTCAGTCTCAGCGTTCTCTGTGCGCCATCGAGATGGATGCCTTCATGTTCGCAGCCGTCAACAGCGAAGTCTGTATTCGAAAGTAAATATATATTCTAATTTCATTTGCATTAGAAACAAAATAATTGTCTCTAATTTATGGAAATTGAGTTAGTTGTAAGATGACAGGACTCTGAGATTGTTGACTATACTTGTGGAATATAGAAAATACACGTTTATTGTATGAAAATGAAACAAACTATTTTATTCAAAGTATTGCCCATCGCTAGCTGTACATTTTTCCCATCTCTCTGACAATTTGTCGATGCCACGCCAAAAAAACTATTTCTCTTTTGAGGCAAACCAATCAACGAACCATTTTTGTAAGAAATGAAGCGCCACTCAGCAAGTGCGTGTCCCATTGATGCAAATAAGTAGTAATCGGACGGAGCCAAGTCTGGTGAGCAAGCCGCATGTTAAAGTATTTCCCAACTAAATGCCTCAATCGTTTCCTTGATCGGTTTTGCTGTGTGTGATGGTGCATTATCATGAAGCAAAATCACTTTGTGTTGTCTTTTTTGATATTCTGGTCGTTTTTCACGCAAAGCTTGATTTAAATCGATCATTTGTTGTCGGTAGCGTTCAGTATTAATGGTTTCGCCAGGTTTTAGCAGCTCATAATAGATCACACCCTTCTGATCCCACTAAACACAGAGCATTGCCTCCCGTCCATAGCGATTTTTTAAACCACTCAAAGCAATGTGATTCACCAAGAGCACACTCACCATAAGCTTCTACAAACATTTGATGATGCGATTCTGTAGCAGTTTTCAAATCAATGCTGTCCACAAATCGCAGTTTCCAGGCACAAAATTCGACGCCATTAAAAACTATGCTGTTGTATGAAACTTGTATTGTTATGAGTTGAAAATCTTTGTCAGATGTCAAAACATGAAAATGGCGTCAATGACGCGGTTTGACGGTAACTACATTGACAGCTGGAGCCATCTATGGGCAAATTCCATTTTCATATGTACATACCTGGTATATTCTCCATTTTTTAATACGTACATTAAAGCCTATTTTCACATCATTTATTCTGGCCATTTATGTGATGAGTGTCAAAAAATCTTAAATGACTTTAATCACGAATTTGATGTATGTAAATCCTCAAAAATATATATATATATATATTTTTGTCTTTTTTCAAGTTAAATTATTTAGAATAATTTTTTTACATTTTTGTATGCAATTTTTGTCACTTGAATTTTTTGGAATTTGCTTTGTTTTAGATCCATGGTGGTGAAGAACTTGAGCCCCGTCAGGTTCTGCGACCCGCTGGCCGATAAATCTATATTCATCACTCTGTTCCCCCGCGGGCCGTACTTTGAAACTTCTTCCGAATACGTGAGTACAATTTTTATTAACACTTCTCTGTTGGATAACCTCCGCGCAAACTGGTGTCGTAATGCAGGTAAACAAATTGGGTTATGTGATTTATTTTTATTTTATTTTTGCAAATTCACCATATCTGCTAAATATTTTTCAATCAAATTTTCTTATACATAGTTATTATTGGACATCCTCACTAGATAACTATACCATTAAACACAATAGTTATTGTTGAAAATACCTACTAGTGAACCCATAAAACGTCACATTTCAATTGGAGTTCTTTGATTCCCTAAATATTATATATAATAAAGGAATTTATAATACAAATAATGGATTCTTAAGGAAAGGGTTAGGTTAAGAATACAAGCAATTGAGATGAAATATCTCCAAGGAGTTACAGATGTCAAGCGGTGCGAAAATCTGCCTAAGCTATATTCTTAGAAAGACCAGTTGGGAGTCCGGAAGTAACTTGTCGGTGTTAAAGTCCTTGTTTAAGATCCTTTTAGATCAAGGGGTTTAGGATCAAGTTTAGATCACCAGGGTCTAATTAAATAATTTATTGTCGAATTTATTAATAGTTTATTGTTTCAATAACCATTTATTTCAAATTATATTAAATTGAGCATATTGTATTTCCAGTTGTTTGTGAATATTTTGTTTATTTTTTCAATGTTTTTACAGTTTACAGAGAATGCCGCCAACGATACTATAGTGGAGAGGAAGCCGATCAAAGAAGAGTCTAAAAGTGTGGTACTTGTCACTGCCGCAATGGACGCCACGTCTTTTCTCGAAGGTTTGTCACTACACATGTGAATATCATTGGTGCATGGTAACATTGAATGTATGGTAGTTATGAATTGAGTAAAAGTATTTTTTTACTTTCAAATTTACAAATAGACAGTCCTTCAATTTTGACAAAAATGATATTATTACACGTCACAGAGCAGGCCTCGGCCATTTTATACCGTGAAGTAATTTGATGCTTTCAATGCTCACCTTGGTTTTACATTATTTTCATATGACTTCTTTATGTTTATTCTTGTCCAAAGAATTTTAAGAATTGTCAGAGATTAGTCTGTGTGTCGCACATGGGCCAATTGATACATTTCATTGAAGTTAAGTGTCAATTAGGGGTCGCAAACTGAGATACCGTACTAAAACGGATGCCTCAAAATATCGGGATTGGATTTATGAAAACTGGGATTTTCAACATTTTTATTTTTTAAAAAAATATAAATCGGTTTTCTTATTTTCCATGTCGTATTTAAAGCATAATATATCAATAATTTATGCGATGTGCGAAGCCCTCACATCGCATGCGATCGACCGACGGATACAATCTGTGTTCTGTGTTTCATTTGTATAGAAGAATGCGTTGTTTGACAAATAATTAATCGGTATTGTCAAATGAAGATCGAATTTTGCTGTACATTAAGACGAAGATGTTAGCACTGTCAGTTTGTCAGAGGGGCCGTGACTTCCCTTCGCGTTTCACCGGCGGTGAAAGAAATTTTACGAGCGGTTTTAAATACAGTCCGAGCGACCATTCAGGAAAACATTGCGTTATTCAGGAGTCTGGTGTTGGACATTTGTGTTATTGTTAAAAGCTTATTGAAAATTAAAGTGTCATTTTTTCTGAATGTTTTTATTTTATTGATAAATCGTCACCCCTAATCTCGACGAAAGTTTCTCTAAATATTGAAAATATCGGGATTCCAATATTTGTAAAATTTCAATATCAAAAATACCGGTTTTGGTAAAAGGTACCGGTATTGTGACCCCTAGTGTCAATTTCCTTTGTGGATATTATGTAATCTTTTTATTCTGAAGGTGCATTTATTTCAAAATTATAAATAAACAAGCTTATTGTCAGAAATTTGAAAATCAGATTTAAATTTTTTTTAATATAGGTGCGGCATAAAGAACTCCCTGGTTTTTGAAGAGGCGCAGCTACGCGTCGGGAGAGAGTCGAGTTGTGGGAGTGATGACATTGAACAGATTTATATGTGTCGTTTTTAGTGTCAGTTATGTCTTATTCTGGTGAGCATCGCGTATTGTTAGTTGTGCATTTCGCACCCACTTTTTAGCGCATCCATTTTCAATGAACATAGTGCAGAAAATGTTTGGTTTCAACAAGATGGCGCAACGGCTCACACATCGAATTGATGAAAAATTTTCTTGGAAATCGCATATTGATATAATATCCATATTAAGTGCATTTTATATGTTCAGGTTATTCACCTCTTTGCGATGGTCGACTTGGTTATATGTTAGTATGTTGGCTCGCTTCGAGTACCACTACACCATCGTCATCTATGGATTAAATTTGATAATTCATTTTTCCCTTTTTTTTTAAAACATATATGTCATCACTATGAGAATTTGATTTTTTGAAATTATTTCAAAGCAATACTCTTTATCTATTAAAGGTTTTTTTTTTTTAACATATTCTATTAGAATACGCCTGAAAAATTCAATTTTTTTTATATATTTTCTTATTTTGACCAGTATATTATATTAGCAATATTTGAATATGTCCAAGAACACACGATTACTGGATTTTTACCTACAAAGGTACTGTTAGGTCGTAAGCCCTGTAATTACCTCATACCTCCATTAAACATAATAAAAAACAGCTTTGTCTCTATGAGATATTTATTATTACAGGTGAAGGATTGGGTGCCGTGTCTACGGTATCGGGTCTCGTTGTGTTGTTGGCTACTGCACAGTTGTTGCACAACATGTTTCCGGCCAGCCAGGCCAACCTTTATGGTAAGTAATGATGTGAAATTTCAGTTTGAAATATTGGTCATCTTATAAGTGTGTTTTTTTTTAAATGCTATTTGTCGCGCTATTTTATATTTTGTGACCAAAAATTGTTTTTATTTTTTGCTCTAAAACATTAATGTCGCCATTTTCCTATATCTTATAGTTTTTCTTAATTTTTGGGCTTTAATAATGGAGTGTCAATTGAGAGAAATGAACATTTTTGACACATGCTTCAAGGTTAAAACGGTCATTCAGTAGCTCAACTGGATTAGCGTCAGATTATTGACTTTTTCGGTCACTCTCCAATCAAATTGTTCAACAACGACAATGACGAGACCAGCCGATTTTTATAGAAAAGGTATTGACAAATTGGTTGAAAGGTGGGACGATGTCCTGAATAATGATGGAGAATACATCATTGATTAAAATGTTGTAGTTTTTGTTTGCGTTCAAAGCGTAGATGCCGAAAGAAGCTCAGGACAGGAAGGAAAATTAGCACTCACCACAATCCGGATTCTGCTAACATCTTCAAATATGTGTACTGTATATTTTAACACACTATTTCGTCAAAGTCTCAAATTAATATAATATTGTTAACTGTTCCGTACACATACAACCGTACTGGTTCGAGGTCACCAATTGATTGGTCGGCTGTGTAGCCGGAAGGGGAAGGGATGGGGAGGAAGGCACAGTGCATTATTTTCGTTCAATAATAAATATGTATTTACACAAATAAATATATGTCCCAAACAATAATAAATAATTGAACAAAACTGCAAAGACTTATTAGACAACCCAATATTTTGTAATTTCATTGCCTTTTCTTGTTGATCCTTTATTAATTTTTCTGTGCTTCTAGACAAGAACGTGCTGTTCTTTGCGCTGAACGGCGAATCGTATGACATGATAGGCTCTCAGCGACTAGCATGGGACCTCATGAAGGGAAATTTCCCAGCGGAAAGCCCCACCCTGGCGCTAAAGACCCTGGGGGCGCACGTGCACATTGGGCAGCTGCAGCACACGAGCGGACCGCTCACAGCCTTCACGCCAGACTATGCTGAAAAGGATAAGAATGATATGGTAATTGTGATGTCTCGCAGGTTGGATATAAATTAATGAAATGATCGCGGTCACCGATTCGTACAACAACTGGTCCACCATTAACACGATTCTCAAGAACAGAGATCAGATAATGGAACACATTTTTGTTTGTTATGGTGTGGGGACGGCAATTCAAATTCACCGCCATTCCCAGCCGGCATCGATGCTAACTGCATTTAGGACTCAGGCTGCAGCAGAGAGCAGCCGTACTCTACTATCTCTGAACAAAAGAAATGACACCAATAATTCACACCACCTGAAACTACCCCCATATCTAGGCTAACTTTCATAACTTTGTTCGACTTTCAACTTGCAAACAAGCTCTTGGAATAAAAGTTGTTATATAGTATGTAGAGGGGTTACTGCGTCTGGTTTACCTGGTCATGCTCAGTCTTCCACAAATGTCTTCTATTTCTGGTGTCGTTACATAATTTCTTACCATTATCTCCTAATTAATTATCTATCACTAGACTGTAAAGGTCTATCGCCTCCACGATCAGCAACACCGCCAACAGACTTGCGGATACCTGGGCGTAAAACAGAGCTCTTGTTTCGAACAGTCTCAAAAACATACCCGGTACCGATCGGATAACGTGTGCCAACACAATGTACCCGCAGTCATCAGGAGGCTGGCCTCTGTGCGTCTCTCCCCTCGCGGTTGCCTTCCCGTCATATTTTCTAACTGTAGTTAACTGTAAGTAGTCTCACGTCAGCACATATCAGATCATAAAATAATTAATATTCTTCAAAATGTTGAATCTTAAGATCGGTGTATTTTGCACTCTGCTACTCCTTAATTAGTTTGTTATTTGCAATAAAGTATTGCAATTGCTGTAAAGAGCACAAAAGACAAATCTTAGGGTAATTAAATGGTCGTCCCTTTAGATATCCATCAGATCTTATATTATCCATAAGACAAATCTATATGTTGAGACTCGTCCAATATTTCCATGCTAACAACAACTCACCCCAAGCAATAAATCATGGACACAACACAAGATAAACAACGAACATCTACACGCCAGTTCCGAGAGCAACAACAACATTTTATCAAAGATTCTACATATTCTTAGCTCCGAAACTGTACAACACACTCGGCACCAACTGGAAATTGTTCACTTCTAATAAGATTACACAAATATGGACCGAGCAGAAGCATGGCTATCCAATATTCTAACATAATCATTATACAGTGTCTACACTAATAAATCACTAGTTCTACAACACTCTCACTTGATTTTTTATGTCTCTATTTTTATTTTTATTCCTGTCAAATTTTTATCTTGAATTAAATAACACCACAACAGCATGAAAAAAACTGACTACTTTAATACAGATGAGAATGCTGCATATATCAGAGGCGGAGTTTACTTCATCCCACACAATAAACTACGAGTATATACTTAATAGCAATGTAATTGTATCTTATGTTTATCATGTTATTATAATATATTCACCTCTGTTGCAACAAAAACATGTCTGTTAATAAAGTCTAATAAATAAATAGGTTGATGAAATGATGTCCTGGATGAATGGCACATCGGACGGGATCAATTTGGCAGTTGAACGTGGTGGACGTATTCCGCCGTCACCGGTCCACTCGTTCCTCCGCATCCTCAACTCTTCAGAAAACCACCTAGCCTCTGCGGTCATCGCCGACCACGGGCACAGCTTCTCGAACAACTACTACCAGTCTGTGCTGGACGACAAGAACAATCTGGAATACACGTATTTGAATCTTTCCAGTGAGTAACTTTATAATAATTCGGCATGTTTCTCCATCTTATATCATCATTTAGGCTAAGATAAAAGAACGCGATGCGAATACGTGCGTAAGGAATTGTCCAAAAATTATTGAAAAGATCTTCCAATCAGAAGGAGAGGCGACAAAAACTCTTGCTTATTTATTTATGAGTTCTTTTGGTACAGTTATGAAAGAAAATCAGTCAATTGAACTAGTTATAGCGAAGAATTATGCCAGTTTCGAAATAAACTAAATTCACGACAATTTCTTTGGATTTAAAACAAAAAAGCTTTTCTGCATAGCTATGTTTCATAACCATGAACGAAATAAGTTTAGAAAGTATAGACAATGCAGTATCTAAATTAAATTTGACTGGAGAAGTAGGTATAGACCTGATGTATGAAGAATTTAACTCGCTGAAACCTTTAATTGATGTGATTGCGAAAAATTCTAAAGACATAGCTGCACAGAAATGGCATCAGTTTATCCAAGTTGTTTCCGGAAAAAGACACTAAAAATATTTTTCAGCTAATTTAATTTATAGCTATACCAAATTGATATTTTCACAGATGAATTTAAAATGGTCAGATGCAAGAAACATATGTTCTATTGAGTTGATAAAATTAGAATTATTTGTTCATTACATGAGATACTCGTGAGGGTAGGTGGTTAGAATTGGATGGAAATGGAACGGTTGGTGTAGAGTCGTTTATTGTGATAGAGGATAGAACAGAAAGTACAGAAGGTATGCGTGTATATTAAAATATAGAAATGCGATGTGTCATCGGTGAGCGATCGGACCAGACTGTCGCGGCAGCACTTTGCCGTTGGCTAGGTACTGAATGCAGATATCGGTGCCGACTTGGAACGGTAGTGAATTTGAACCGCTGTCCCCTTCATATTTATGTACTGAATTTTTCCAATACATTAAGCAGTAGATAGAAACTCTTCACAAAGTAAAATCTTTAGCCAAATACAGGTAGGCGAGTGTCTGGAAAAACTATTGTTTAATAATATTGTTATTTTGATAGCTAAAGAGTTTTGTAGTTTATGTTGTGTCGTTTGTGATTGATATCACCGAAATAAACATTTTGAAATGTTGAACTGTGCATTTATAGGTTGTCCTGTTTTTTAATCATGATTTTTTTATTTCACATGGTAAAAGTCCCGATTTGTTAAAATAATAATCTGGCAACGCTGATTCATGTTGTCAATGAATTTTTGTGAGGAGATGTGATCTTTTTCTTGGTATTCATACAGAAAGGTAAGCTGTGCGTGTTGTACATTCTAATTTTTAAATATTTTAAAAGCTTGTTTCCATTTAAATCATATTGCTTGTTATGTTCAGATAGCAGTGGAGTTTCATCCTTCCCCGACCACTTGGTGCCTGCGGACAGTATTCAGATGAGACTGGCCAACATCTCCACAGCGCTGGGGAGAGCCCTGTACAGACACATCACTGGAAAGCCCTACCACGGAGTGCTGAAAGCCAGTGCGTACATCGTGAGTGAATCATACTTACTGTGGAGACTTGCATATCAAAGTGCGTGGCTGTGGTATTTGACCTTGCGCAACATATTTTAGGGCAGTTATCTTTTCAAAATCCACCTACGTATTTCAGTCCATTGTTTGTGTTCGAGATGATACAATATTCAACTTGGTTTAACAGTGAGGAATGCAACGAATAATGATAGTGATGATGTGTGGAACAAAGAACGGTAGCCGAGACACAAAATTTATTCAATAAAGAATTACAATCGACTGCAGAATTAAGCTACGTTTGAGGTGAACCGCAAAGTTAAAAACAGGTTCAGCAGAAAAGTGGCCACTCGCTCAAAGCGGGCATATGCAAAGGCCCGAACTTCTATTAATGGACGTCATGTGACGTCATTATGACTCGGTACATCGCCGGTGTTGCTGGTTATCACCCACTTCACCGTAAGTATTTTATTGAAGTTTAAAGGGTGTTTGATGATTTAAAGTGATGTGAAATCGTGTCTCAGACACATTTAATGTACCACCCAAAAAAAAAAAGTTTTTTCCTACATATTTCTTCCTCATTAATGTCTAAAACATCAACCCCGATAAAACGAAAACATCGGCCGGAGAGGTCAGAGACACATGGCAGAATAACTCTGAAAACTGAACAGTGTGAAAATCTGAAAACATTTTTACTGACACTCGTACAATATCACATTAATAAAATGGTCAATTTGACAATTTAAGTTATAAACATTCAGCGTTTGTCATTATTTATTTTCAGGTTGACGAGCTGCTGCACTGCCACCTGGACACGTCTGCCTGCCCCGCCCTGACCGCCGTGTCCGTTCCGTCCTCTTCCTCCACCCCGTCCACCGAACCCGTTCCTCCGCCGAGCCCGCTGTACGTGGGCGTGTCCGTTTGGCTGTCGCAGCACTCCAAGGACGTGGCACTGCTGTCCATCCTGCTGACGGGCACGGTTATCAACCGGACCGTGGAGGACTGTGTCAAGAAGACTGAGGAGATGGTGAGCTTGCTTCTATTATAAGTGTGCAACATGGTGTCACAGCGGCGGCCTGTCCCTATGTTGTACTTGCAAATATGGTGGGAAAAATATTATATTATTATATGAATGTATCTGAAAAAATAACATAGTAGGCGAAAAGCTCATTCTCCATTGTGTTTCGTTGCCGTAGTGTGCTTATATTGAACATTTTTTGTGTTTCATTTCTTTCCACCTCATTATCATCATCATCATTGCCGGTTAAGAGAAGCTGAGATCGGCGAACCATCCTTGTCTACATTCTTGTTTCCTGTATGGAACAATAGTCTTTGTTTCCCGAGATATATCCCACGGATATCCTCACTCCAGAGTAAGCTTCAATAAACAGCAGCAATGATTGTAGTGAAGACAGATTGGGTCTCGATTGATCATCAAGTAACGAAGCGGCGCAAGATAGGGGAAGATTGAAATGCCTTGTTGAGACTTTGGACCGCTGACCCTTCTAGGATAAGATTAAGAAAATGATGATGTTAATCGAATTTTCCCGGAAGTTGCGTAGCACTGCGTTCTCTCGAAAACCTATCTAACAATGTTCCCAGAGAAGTAATGTATGTAGTTTTTCGAAGATATCCTTTATCCACATGAAAAATAAATTCTGCAGTCGTGATCTCCTTAGATTAGCAATAAAAAATTTGAAAACTTTAATATCTCTGACATGTGATGAGCAGGGGCATGCAGTGCATACAAGCAAAAAAGCTGTGCATTACTAAAAATTTTGGGAAACAAATATAAATTTAATATTTGGATTAACATAAACGAAAACATTATTTTACAATTAGCGCCATCTGTGTACCAGTAGAGACTTTAATTGCTTAGTTCTAAAAACTATCACCACAACTCACCGCTGTACCCATGGTCCTTTTTTGTATTCGCCGCATCAAGCTATTCACATTACTCTCTTCTGTCTTTAACCTAGTGAATTACTCAAGTCATATAAATGACTATTTACTGAATTGAAAATTTCTTTCAGTTGATCCGTTTTGTATGGAGTTGCTACCTATGCAGTTTTTTAACAGAATAACATTAGAAATGCTTACAACTGCATGCAAATCATTGATGTGTCTATTTCCTCTTTTGCTAATTTGCGAATTTTACCATCTTACTGTTTTTAACATGTTGATTTCATGATTTTTCTTTAAATTTGGTGCATGGATCGGTTTTTGATTTGGGAAAAACAAAAAGCAATTTGCACTAACTATTTCCTATGTTATCTTAAAGGATTTTCAAATAATAAACGAATCATGTTATTAAAAACATCCATACATTTTTTATATAGGTAAGACAGTATTATTTTACGTTAAAACTTAAACTTTAAAACACTATTAATAGTACTCTAAAATTATAAATAAATACATGGTAGGGTCGTATAAACGACAGATTTATTTTGTCAAAAGATGTTGGTTAAACGAATGTACAAATATTATATATGATTGTATATCATTGGTAACTGCATAACCTAAATCTATACCTACTGCACACCACTGGTGATGAGACATCCAGAGAAGTATAAGATCTTGCACCTCATAATGCAGGGAAAGATTGCTGGAAGAAGGAAAAGATCCTAAGGTAATGGTTTGGCCAGTCTACTGTAGAGCTTTTCCAGGCCGCGGTAAACAATGTGATGATAGCAAACGTCCGCTGAACGGGTAAAGCGTAAAAAGTAAAAGACGTCCCAGTGGAAAAAAAATAAATTGTTAAATGTTCTTGCATAACTTGCAACCTCAACTGGACTAAAAATGCTCAGTTTTAATTAGCTGTGGTCTCCAAGTTATTTTAATAATTTCTTTCCCGTTCCACAGCAACTGTACTACTGGATGGCGGGCTGGGACGGCAAAGGTCACTGTTACCGGGCCAGTGTCAACTTCTCCAGTGCTCAGAGTCCTGCCTTTGAGATGACAGGTGAGGTTTTGTTTATATCTCGTTGAGTATGGCAAATTTCGAAATGGGATGACACCGGTTTACAATAATACAATCTAAAATACTAGCAGGAAGGAACTTGTTGCTAGGCTAGGATTGGTGACCGCTGCGCAGCCAGGGCTTCCATAGAATCTATATTTTAATGCGAAACACCCTTATTATATTGCTTTAACAATAGTACATTGGGCATTATTATTACATATATTGCTTTAGATGAAATATTGTCCCAATTGTGGCCAATAACATTCAATTTATTAGTTTTAAATTAGTGTAAAGGTCCTATCTAAGTATGTAATAGTTTAAAAAAAGTAAAATCTAGTGTATAACTTCTTATTATTAAGGAGAACACATTCTTATTGTGAAGTTGTAATTATTCAGAACAGATATTATTAATATATAATCAATTTTATTGAAAAATGTATTTTTGTTACTACCGGGATTTTAACCTGGATCTCTTTTCAATCCAGGGAATGTGCATTATCGAACTATGCTACAGTAGACAGTACCTTTGTTGAAAAATTTTCGAGAGCCACACTCTTCTGTCCTGACACACAGTTTTCGCCTCATCCACGATTATTGAGGCTTCTAACAGGACTGTTCTCCAGCATCTAGTTTATTTGGTCATGCCAAGTTTGCGTGGACGTCCTCTATTTCTGGTGCCGTCAACACTTGCGTCATATATCTTCCTTACCATTCTCTCCTCATTCATCCGTTCCATATGACCAAACCACCTTAGTGATCCTTTCTTAATCTCACTCACTATACTAAGATCAGCTTTACATTCTTTCCTTATTTCTTCATTCTTTACTCTGTTATAAATGGATCTGCCACGTATACGCCTAAGTGATCTCATTTCTGCTGCATTCAGTCTTCTTTTGTTCCTCTTCTGCCAGCTCCAGGCCTCACTTTCATACATCAGTATCGATACCAGGACTCCATTGTGGACAGCTAGTCTTGCCTCGGTTGACAAGTTCCATTCAAAGCGTCGTTCACTTTGTTTCCTGCAGTCACCCTCCTTTCGATATCTTTCTCAGCCTTTCTGTTTCTATCAAACATACTTCCCAAATACACAAACTCAAATATACTTGTTCCAAACATTCATCACCTGCAAGTATTTTGCACGCTTGCTTGCTTTCCTCCTTCTCGAATACTTGTTGACTTGTTTTGACTTGTTGACATTCACTAGACTCTGTAATTCTTGTTCATAATTCGCCATTAATACTGAATCTTCGGTGTACCATAAACAGCATACAATCAAATCGCCCATTTTTGCTCCTACATTTATACATTCCAGTTCTTTCACACAATTGTCCATATACAAGTTGAACAGCCATGGAGACATTACACAACCCTGCTTGTGAAATATAGGCTAAGACAAAAACTGTAAAATAAACTGTTATCTTTTAATGGCTGAGAATATCTACAACTGTATTTGATAATTTTTCTGTTATAAATCATTTAATTTTTAATCTGACTCCTTCAATTTTATGTGAGAAGAAAAGACAACGTTTTGGAGAGCCACTTGAAATGACGGAGAGGAAGGGAACGATGTAAGGACAAGCAAAAGGCATTTGTCTGGTGCCTACCCTCAGATCTGCAGGGTGCCGTAATAACCTATTTGACAATTATTCTTTTTAATGATTCCATTAATTAATACTGTTTACTTATAGAAATTATTTTTGCAGACTACGATTACTCGTCAGGCCAGTACTCGACGTGGACAGAGTCCGTGTGGGCGGGCATGTCCCTCCGCCTGCTGGTGGTGCCGGCCCGGCGCAGCGAAGTGCTGGTAGTCTGCGTCGGCACCGCGGTGGCCGTGATATCGTTGCTGCTCGTGCTGTGGGCGCGCAGGCACGTGGCCAGTCTGGTGCGCGCCGCGCAAGCTTCTCCCGAGACTGATTCGTGAGTACCGTCCGTATTGTCCACCGTGAGTGGGAGCAGTCGCAGTAGACTAATTAACGGAAGGCGGTTTTTTCCTTGAACAAATATATTACATTATAATATTTTTTCACTGAGAGATGTTCGTTTTGTCAAAATTTATTCACTTCGATAAGAGACTGCAACCAAAATATCGTATTAAATTGTGCTTCGTAGTATTAACCGTGTCATAAAAGTGCAGAAATTTTGACAATTTATATCTCGACACAGAATTTCTCTAGTGAGACGGGCACAGTCCAAACAGATTTTACATTGTATTATATAGTTACAAATAAAATAAAATAAATATTAAGGGATAAGAAAGCTTTTACAGATATGTGAAACATATGCCAGTGAACACAATATTTTATACAATGCCAACGAATCAGAAATAATGGCATTCAAATATGGAAAAGGGCCAGATAATATCCCTCCCGTGTGGCTGGACGGGACAAAATTGAGCATTCAAAATAAGGTCAAATACCTTGGCCATATATTCAATGAAAATGGACAAGACGATGATCACACAGAACGGCAGAGACGGTTGAGCGTTCGTGCAACTATACTGTCACGTCGTTTTTACCGGTGCAGTAAGGAGGTGAAGAGGATTCTGTTTAAATCCTTCTTCACCAGCATGTATACGTGCGAGCTCGGGTCGAAGTATTCATACAGAATACTGTTCGGATTGGCGCATTATTGCAACGCATCTACAATGCCGAAGGCCGTATGCATTCGCTTCTCAGGCATCGAGTTGCTGGCGTAAAGCTGCGGCTGGAGCTCGGCACCAACTCTCGCGCCCTCATGGAAAGCTGGTTCTCTGACCAGAGAATGGCAACAACTACAGAATAGCTACAGATACAATAATGGTCGTGACTGAAATGTAGTATCTATATTTTGTTTATATTTATATATATGTGTGAACTATTATTTTATTTATATTTTTTTGCTTTTCTTTTCATAACTTAAATGTATTATATAATATATATTATCTTTATGGCGAATTTGGTCTTAAAAAAAGAAAAACCCGATCACGCTGGAATAAACATTATTTTTATTATATACACCAATATAAAGCTATTTAAAATGTCCGTAACTGGAACTGCTGGGTTTGAAATTACTGAACCGATGAAGTAAAACTGCTAATATATAAAACAATAGTTAAATAGCTATTTATGAATGCAAAATACTAAGAAAAATGTATGGCTAGAATGAAGGATTAATTGAGGAAGTATCTGTTATAAGATTCTGTAGTCCCTAAAGGCTGCGATTGGTTACCTATGTTGAAAGGATACCAAAGATCATGATCAGGTACCCAGATCAAGGAAGATATGGGCCGAGGATTAGATGTATTGTGTGGAGGAGGACTATTACACCATCTCTGCATCATTTTTCTGGTTCACCCCGCCTAAATTAAATTAAATTATCATAAATACGATAATGTCGACACGTCTGATATTACCGGCCACGGCAGAGTGGACTAAAGTGTCTGGCGCCTGTTCGTACTCATGGTTGCCATATTTTTCAAACCGTATAATATTTAGCCAAGATACAAACCTTTATTTGTGGCTACTGGCAAGATCTTGAATACGTTACGAAATTTTCTCGCACACAAAATAAATTTTCCTATCCATACTACCCTGTGTTTACTTACAGTAAAACTAGTGACGATCGGAACTGTGGCTATAACGTACATGATAAAAAATGAAAATTATTAATATTGTAGTGTGGTGTTATAATTTTGATGAAACAAATGTCTTTTGGTGAAAAAAAAGCTGCTAAACATGTAGATTTTAATCTTTCAGAAAACTGTCAGATATTTCTACTTACGTAATATTGTAAAGCCAGCAACGAGATGCCGTCGATCGACTAATATACAGTCAAACTCGGATATAATGAGGACCGGGGGATCAACAAAATGTATATCAGTCACTCGCTATATCTGTGATTCTATTGCCTATATATCGACTTCTTTATTCTTTCACAGTGTCGATAATGTTGAAGGGGTCATAGTAAACTTTTTTAGCACTATTAACAGCCACGCTTCCGACTTAAGAGTTTATTTCTAATTGATAATAATTTTATTAGCAATATTTGAATTTGTCCAAGAACACACAATTACTGGATTTTTACCTACAAAGGCACTGTTATTAAACAAATATCTCATAAAGACGAGGCTATTATATTAAAGTATTGGTTGATTACAGGTCTCACGGCCTGTCTTCGGATGGTGTAGTGGTACTCAAAGCGAGTCCACATACTAACATATATACAATTTTCAAAAATTTGATGGATGTGGAGATTGACGAGTGAGAATTGGTCAGCCGAATTACCCCATACTAAAATAGCTTTGTCTCTATGAGATATCTGATATTTGTTTGATAATAATTTTGCTATAAAGTTATCAAGAATGCTGTAAAATTTCAAAATAAATTTAAGGTTTGGCTAATACAAAGCAATCAATTAAGCGGCCACCAAAGCAATAATATCGGACGAACCTCGATGCGTATATAAATCGTCGTTTCATGTTAAATTCATTAAATCATTGGTGCTTTTTACTTGTTTACGGCCGTGATCTCGTTATAACCAAGTTCGACTGTATATCCATCCTTTTCTGTTATCTATTGACTAATATATTATCATTTCAGATATCCGACAAATTCGACAGCCTATCTTCTCACCTCCGCTTGAACACTTTAGATTCTGTCAAATTAATGTAACTGAGAATAGGTATTGGTGATTTGGTTTTATCGAATGACCTAGGTGAGGAAAACATGTTATAGCATTTTTTGTGCCAGCTATGTGAACCATTACTAACTGCATATTATTCATGTTGCCGTGTTTGATTCTTACGCGCGTCGTGCGCCTTGTTGCTCATCACGCGCTGTCCGTCTGCTGTGCCCCGTCAGTTTGCTTCTTTCACGGTGGACAATCCGCATGTAATATTGTCCCAATATTTATTTTCTTTTCTTTTGGGCGTGGCCAAGGTTTTTATCAACGAGAAAAACACACTCGACTCTTTTATTGATGTGTAGACATCTCTAAATTCATGTTAAAGTAACCGTAGAAAAATGTTTAAAGAAAATTTGACCTAACAATTACGGTACAACGATAACTACAACGTAATCATATTCAGTACTCGTGAAATTGAATTTTAATTATTCACTCGCATGTTTGTAAATTAAAATATGTCATTTCATCATTCCGGTAAGTAGGTATAGAATGTATTTGCGAATTTGGTACCTATATAAGAGTTTGAATTAAAAAAATAATACATATCGTCACCGTCACAGCGGCAACACCATACAGGGTGGCCCAAAAAAAGTGAGAACATCTCGTAACACATGAATTATTTCAAAACATAACATAATATCATAATTAATTATAATTCTTAATGTAATTTTTTTTGCACAATATTTAGCTAATCAGAAGTCATCAAAACACCCCATATTGCATCATCTAGTGGGTTTAAATCTGGGCTGTTCGGTGGCCACATGCCTGGCTCGATGAAATTAACATTCTCACGATGAAGAAAGTTGATTGTGTTTCTGGCTGTGTGAGATGGAGCTACTCCAGGCTTTGTTCTGAAATTCTTTGATCATTTTCCTAGCATTGAATTTGGAAATTTTTGATCAGAATACGGTCTTCTGCGGTGATTTTTTGTCATTCTGGGCAACAATTTGAAAAAAACAAATATAAACAATGGGAAAATTAATAATCAAAGATGACAACCGGAAATTGTTGAAATGAAACGTAATACAGGTAAATAGATAAGTAAGTAAGTTTGTAAACTACTTAAGCTATTGTTGATATAGTTAAACTAATTTTGATGTAATTATATCACATTTTTCGAAATGTTCTCACTTTTTTTTGGGCCACCCTGTATATCATATAAGAATTGTGTACCTCACAGGAGAGAGACATAACTAGTTTTAAATGATTTTTGTTACTTACCTTTCTAAAGTTGTGAAGGGGAGCAGTTTCTTTCTAAACTGAAACCGAACTAAATTTAGGTGCGATTCATATGACTTGTGCGCAGTTGACAGGGAGGTTACAGATGATACGCGGTGATTATATTTCTTTGATTTGCACGCCCCTAGCGAATATTATCGTGAAACTAGTGAAACTGTTTTCTAACAAGTAAAATTTTTAAATGTCTAAAATAATTCCTTCCCAGTAAACTATTATAATAACATACAACACTCATACACGCGCCATGTTTACACATTACCAATCATTTTTTATTTTTTTTTCGTGTTGGAATTCGTGTTTGTCTTTTGTGCCTGTTGTATTCCTGTTTTATGTTTGATTTTTTTCTCGCCTGAAAAATATTTTTTTGTCAGCACATAACTATTTTGTTTATATATTTGCATACCCATTGGGAGACACTCTTGTGTAGGAGGATGTAATATTTAATTTAAAATGTTAATTTTCCAATTATCCGAATCAGCAACGTACTCGGTGCACAATATTTTAAAGAGGAACGTTCAAGCTGTGTGTGTACTTGATCTCAACCGTGTCGGAGAGATACGGTCGTAACCCGTTAATCGACCGTTTCAGTCATTTGTTGACTCACCGCGTGCGCATAGTGTGGCCATCTTGCAGTGAGTGGTTGAAATGTTCGAGACAATAGAAGCAGTTCCTTGGTGGCGAGCGTTTTGATGACGACGATGTACTCATAGACGGAGCAGTTCAGACGCGGTTTTCATCCCAGGCGGCGTTGTTCCATGATGAGGGTATACAAAAATTGGTGACACGTGTCTTAATAATGGTGTGGCTTCCGGAGAAAGTAATGTGTTGTATAAATGATGTTGTTAAAACATCATTTGTTGGGAGCAATTACAAGGCGACACGCACGTGTAACGCAGACTGAGTGCATAACCTCTAAATCTAAGTCGATTGATTGAAATATTCAATTGATTCCGAATTGTGTGGTATATTGAATACAAAAAATAAAAATTTATCAAATATTTAGTGTTTAGACTTGTTTTTGTTAGCTGATTTGAACGTTGGTCTGGTGTTGCGGCGCCCGTTCGAGCCTCGTTCCGAGAGATCGGCAAGTTGGTTTCACGACACAAGCTAAACAACAGCTTGGTTTGAAAATGGTAAAAATATTGATGAGATACAAATTCCGTGTGAGGCATCTCTGTTTAAATAAAAAAAAGATCTAGAATAATGGTCAATTTTGCAAATATTTATTTCCAAGTATCTAATTTGAATGATTTTATATAATCTTGCACAATAATATATACTGTAACGGTACACCAATTTGTATGTACCTATAAAATATTGTGGACTAGGTATGTTGCACCCTGTATATACTAGTGTTTATAGTTTTGAGTTGAAACATATTTGTCCAAATACAAATTTAATAATGTATCTTTGGGGATTAGGACGGTGGTTAAATAAAATAAATGTGATTGATTGATGTGTTGAGGTTTATTATGACAATACAATAAAACAGATAGAATTCAAGAATGAATGAAGAATGTAGAAGGTGCAGTGTGCGTGAAATGAAATGAAATGGCGGTCTTTTCTCGACGAGCGCGAGCCGCAAGACCGCCGTTGAGAAACGCTGAAACTGGAGAGACTGCCTGCGGTGATTGCACGATCCCGACTTGTGGCAGCAAGCCGCAGCGCTGTCGCTAGCGTCGGATCCGACTGAGATGGCGGTAAGATTTGAATTATGATCGCTACATATCATCACAAAGATTTACAGATTAAATAAATTAGTAGAAAAAATATATTTGTTATGATCGAGATTTCCTCATCGGTAGAAATGTATTAACCGTTACACTACACCGGCATAGTAAGTTGATGACAAATTTTCGAACTTATATGTTGCACTTTCAAATTAATACATTTATCACAAGCCGTGACAGTAAGCACAGAACGAAACCAAATAAGCGAAGGTATAATAGATACTACAGCCTTGTTTTGGTGTAGATTAGAATGAGTAACTTCATTATATATATATATATATGTATTTGAGGAGCCGCTCTGCAATCTTACCCCTATCGCTTTTTCATCTATGACTTCCATATCGTCTTCCATTTTGCATCATCGAAAGAACTGACAGAAATGCTTCAACTGTAAATAATGAATTGTGGAATGATTTTGCAAAATGTATCAAATTACATAAAGGGTGTCGAGTGGAAAATTTTCAAGTTTAATATTAAATAATAAAAATAAACTACAATTTATAAAAAACTACTATTTTATTTATACAAATGGAGTTTAACGATGCCGGATTTTACGATTTTTAAACATATCGTCTAAATGCCGTTCACTTCTCTCAAGACCTACTTGCCAAATCGGACCTTAATTTGCGAACACGCGAGATCAAAGCTCGTTCATGGCGGGGCAACTTCACGGCGATATTTTCTTGTATGGGCCCTGAATATTTCGAGGATTGTTTGCTGTAAACTCTCAACTTAAGTATCCCCGCAAAATAAAGTCGCACGGTGTAAGGTCCCGGTGACCGAGGTGGCCCAGGGTATGTCTCCGTACTTGCCTGATTAATTTATTGGAATATCACCCTCAGCTTTCCTCCATTGGAAACTCTGGCTGTGTGTGGAGTGCTCCCGTCTTGCTGAAATTGTGCTCTGTTGTTGAACTCGGGAAACAGCTGCAGTTGCGGCACCAAAAACTCGTCGATCATTCGGCAATACACGTTAGCAGTGACTGTTTCTCGCTGGTTAAAAAAATAAGGGCAAAGTATCCCTCGGGCAGAAATTCACACAACCACGTTGTTTTTGAACAATGCAAACGTTTTTGATGGCGTTTCCTATGGTTGTCGAGGCACCCAGTATCATCTTTTCTGTTTATTAACATTGCCGTCGATATGAAAAATGTGCTTTGTCAGTAATCCATATGTTTCCAAGTTGGTTTGTACTAGTTCCAAAAACGTTTCAGCATCGTTCTCACTAAGGTTTCACGTAAATAATAGTCATTTTCGTTGAGAAACTGCACGATTTGCAGTTTGATTGCGCATAATTTCACGTCGAACTTGAGCCACATGTTCTGGCGTCGCTGCTGACGTTGATGGTCCCGGAGGAGTTTGGTTAACCATTGTCCCTTCTTGTCCGAACAGTGACCATCCCCATTGCGACTGACAAATCCGCAAATCACGCGCGTCGAACAATACCCCTTCCACTTACCTCATACTGATGATTTACGAGCAATTACAATTTAATCTTGAATTTTTTCCGCTGGACACCGTATATTTCATCAGTTTGTACTAATTTGAATGAAACCATCTTTTCATAATGTATTTTAACTTTTTTTTTTGTATAGATTTGAATATATTGTAATGATATAAATTCAATTAATTTAATTATCATATACAGAGTGGCCTAAAAGTAGGTATGTATAGTATAGTTTATTTACACTGTTTAATCTCATATGTTATCGAAATGTATTTTATCAGTGTGTTACAAAATTCCTCGAACCTGTTCAGAAGAAATTCCCGTCTGCATCTATGTCCATGTCCAAAAAAAATTTCTTTAAAATAGAAGTTCATCAGTGTCAAGTGGGGGGAGAACGTGGCGGCCATTTGGGCTGCTGCGTCGTCCGATTTGATGCTGTGAGAAAGTGTTGTCACGTTTGTACCATGCTGTAAAAAGCTATAATGAGTAGGTGGACCCCACCTTGTTGGAAGAGCAGTTCGGCGAGTTAGCCCAACATGTTTATGTAATTGTTATTATACACAACTGTATGTAATTACTAGGGCCACCTGTATACTCGAATATAAGGCGAGATATTTGTTGTCATTTTGAAATAATAAATATCATTACATGAATTAAAAATTAAATTAATATCGTATGAAGCTCGTTTCAAGATGAAGGTAGCGGTATAAAATATACATTTATGAAAATTCAAATGCGGAAAGATGCTGTCTTTAAATACATCCAAAATTTTTAAACAACCTTTTAGTACAATATTCCGAATCGGCATAATTCAAATTAGTAGTGTTGAGATATACTGTGTTTGGTGTTCGATTAGATGGCACAGATGCCGGAAGAATTCGGCACACGGAAGGAGTTTGGCACTCAACCGCAATCCGGTTCTGCTGGCACCTCCAAAATGTGGACTGTATGTTTTAATCACTATTTCGTCTTAGGTTCATTTAGACGGTGACGAGTACCGACACTCAAGTTGCAATAACTGCACTCGTTCAAGGTCGCCAATCGACTGATTGGTGGCGTGCCGGGAGGGGAGAGTGCATTATTTTCGTTCAAAATAAATATTTATTTAATATACATGCAAATAAATACACGTCCTAAACAGATTGTAATGATACTTGTTTTTTGCTCTATGATTTACAAATAATCCCACTTGCCGATCGTCGTTTCAAACGAACGTAGTTTATGGCATTGTATCGCGCAGGATTGCGAGGTCGCAGCACAGGCGCCGTATAATTGATACGATGAGACACGTGTCAGCAATTTATGTGGTGCCAAAAAACGCGCGCGATCGATAGATCAGGAAAACGAAGAGGTTAAGTTCTTAGTAAAACGTCACAGTGGCGGTCTGTTACTGGGTACGTACTTACAGACTCGAAGAGTCCCTTGTTCTTTCATCTGTAGTAGCCATTGTAGGCCGTGTTAATTAACTGGCGTTTTTAATACTATAACTAATTGTGCATAGGCGCAGATTTAGCTGCTAGCCGGGGCAGGAGACAGAGACAAGAGATTTCGGACGTTTTATTCGCGAAGGTAAACTGATACCGTAATTTGACAGTGAATTTATCGCAGGGTCCGGTGCTTTGGGAGGTCAGGTTCTATGAATTCCCTTGCGGTGGGAATGCCCGAGTCGGGGGCCTTCAGCGCGAGTCTGATGACCTTATTTTTGGAAGGATTGAAGTTTGTTTTAATTTTTAATGAATTTAATGTCGCTGGTCCGAGGTGAGTTTTTCCCCAAACATCTCTATGCTGATGTTTTTGTTTTGAATTTTTGCTGGTCGATGTGGGTAAACAGCGGCGGCTTTAATTAATTAAGGGATTAATTTCGACTCGCCATTTTTGGCACCATTCCTCTATGGGATTGGCCTGTCGCTGGACACGTTTGACTGCCGAGGCTGCGTTTATCGATGACGCCAGCACGCCGGCGTGTTGTTATCGAGTGGTGGGGGGCGTGTCGCCGGAGTAGAGAATGAATGGTAAGGACATTATCGAGCCTTGCGGGACTCCTGCTAGTGAGGGACGAGAGGATGCCTTCTAGAAATATGACTATATGTATTGTTATGAATCTGAATAAAAACCGGGTATTTATTCTGCAGGCGGGAAACCATTCTCGATTGTGTCATGTCACCGTGGTGTACCGATATTGAACATCTTTTGTGTTTCATCTCTTTCCACTTCATAATCATAATCATCATCGCCGGTTGAGAGAAACTGAGATGGGTGAACCACCCTCGTCTGCATTCTCGTTTTCCGTGCGGAACATTCGTTACTACCTACGTAAATTATCAATTAATGTTATGTCGAGGATTTTTTTTTTTTTAAATATTGACAAATAATTTTTTTACCACGTGTTGTTTGTTCACTAATCTTTAATTGTGTGAATAATTTTTTTATTAAACAAATAAACATGTAATTAATTGACTTAATACACTTCAATGTCAGTAAATTTTATGCTCTTTCGCCGGGGAGTTGTCGAACGTAAGGGGGGCACAAACAAATTTTTAAATTTGAAGAAATTTTTTTTAGCTTTACCCAGGCGTTTCTTTCAATTAAACATTGCTGTTGTCGTCGCGACGCACGGAAACTTTGGACGCGCAATAGTAATTTTTTTTTTATGTATTTTCCAGCTGTTTGGGTCTGGGATTGCAATACATATTAGAGGCGTATGCGTACGTAAAACGTGTCCGAGTGAACGCCGCAAGAATTATGTCAAATGGTTTTATGGGCCTACTATGAACCCAAGAAGAAGTTTGAATTGTTTTACTACCTTGTCGGCAGACCGCCGCGCACCGCCGAAAAGGCCATTAAACCGTTCGCATGCGGCAGATGCAGCAGCGCGGCTTTGTAAGTGCGAAATAATATTTTCATCTTTTAACATTTTTTTATTTCGTTATAAATTTACGTAAATGTATTGGCATTTTTTCGTACGGGACAAAAATGATTTTGTTATAAATATTAACGGGATTTCGTTATATAAATGCATTTTTGTATGAAAAATTGGTTTTAGGGACTAAATTTCGATTTTTTTTCGATATACGTCATTTTTCGCTATATCGGGGTTCGTTATATCGCGGTTTTACTGTATTGTGCTCAGTGCAATACAGTTGAATAAAAAATTTACTACCACTTAAAAATGTATCAAATACATGCGAAATTTTTAAAACAGATACAAATTATTTAATTGTTGCGATAATAAAGCTGGCCCAACTTTAATGGAATATTTTGTTTAGTATAGAAAAAATAACGAAAAAACAAATGAAATTTAATGGGACTTTTAACAATTTCGCAAATGTTAAAAAATTCTGACCTTCCAGTGTCCCTTAACCGTTTCCAAACCGTGACACAGGTCTACCGTCATAATTAAACCTGTAATATTTCAAAATATAAATATCAGCGCTCAGGAATGACTTAAACAAAAATCCGTTGTATACTAAATATACTACATTTTTTAATAAAATGCACGTTTTCTGATACAATTGAACTTTTATATACTATTAAATCATTGTGTATGTACATATATATATTTTAATTCTTCTGCATCGTCCACTGTCTAGTCAGCTGTCGTTTTTTCAATGCCCCGTGTATATGGATGAGACTCGTCTCGAGAATGCAACATCCACAGCTCTATCGTCAAATGTCGGAAACGAGAGAGCAGAGTCTCATCCGTGCACGAGCATCGCAAACCAGCGTGACACGTGCGGCATGATTATTATTAACGTGCATCAAAATAAATGCAAATCATTTTATAAACTAATATTGTTTTATTTTTATTTCAGATCAAACGTGGATTGCTAACTTTTATGGTTCCTCTAATGGTAATTAGATATCGAACAATTTTATCGGCATGCCGCCCTCTACCGAGGCAGTCACGCATCGTAATAATATATATATATATATATATATATACATAGTGAAAAGACTAATAAATAATAATACTTTATTTATCTAATTTAAAAATAACAGTGACTTTTTACATTTTATTTACATTTTTTAATTTTTTTGTAACGTCTCCTACTTCGATCTCTGCTCTGTGGTAGTTGTTTAATTAATATTAGACAACACTTGGCATCGTGTAATGATAGAGTGAACAGAATAACCAACTGAATAATAATAATAATATTAATAACATTGGATAATTTATATAGCGCCAATTTAAAAAAAATTAATTCACACTTAACTGTCAACAGTCGTACACTATCATTGTATTTAAAATTAAAAATTGTTATTTGAACGTACGATATGATATTTTGAAAAAGTTTTTTAGTCTCTTTTTTAAATAAAGTAAGTCTCTGATGCACTTCAAAGAGCTCCACGCTTTTGGGCCCGGCCACCGCAAATGCATGCCCGTTCACTAAACGTAGACTTCTGACTACAGAGGCTGCACAGTTTCCAATCACTGGTATTATCGAATACCAATCACAATCACGCCGGTGAGTCGAGAGTAGCATCTTCACTAATCACCGAGTCGTCAAAATAATTGTGTCATTCCTTCATTTGTGGTGCGGAACCTACCATTGGAGCCCATGCGCTTTTGTGCTTCTGTACCTTAGTTTTAAGCATACTGTGTTCATTTTCTTCAATTGTCAATTTGCAACATAACTTTTACTTTTTTAAAAAATTTTTTTTAACATATTTACTGTTTCCGAGGTAAGTTTGTAGAATTCAATAATCACACGTGTGTAATGTAAAATATTTGTTTTTTTTTTATTCTACCATTTTGATTCACTTGAATATTTGCCGTGTTGCCTTTCTCAGGGCCGGTCGTGTAACCAGTGTTAGGTAACTTTTTACTATAGTAACATTTTTTTGCGAAAGCGGGTTGTTTGATCGTTAGTAAAAAAAAAAAAATTCACTTCTCGAAAGTACACACGCACTTGACACATTTCACTCTGCGATATCCGATAGTGAAAACGAGAGTCGATAGTTAAATATGGCGGACTTTTCACAGCTGTTCACAAAAGTCATCTGACACATGGATACTTTGAAAGTTGCAACCATGCGACGGTTAATTATTCAACATCCCGTTATTTTAATGGTGACAGTTGAGAAACATCCATAGACAATGCATAAAATAAATCACATTTCATGATTATTTGTCACACCTATAGGCGTCTCCGTCTATGCTTTTGACAGTACCAAATTTGATGTGTCAACAATACGCAAAGGATTAGTAAAACGTTACCACTGATCACACGCAACCGGCCCTTAGATTGTAAAATTATATAGCTGTGCTTTTCTACAAATTATCCACGACATTGAAGTGTCATTCAAAACGTACGGATATAACGTGGTCCCTTTTCATCTCATACAAATAAAATTGTACAGCTGTCCCCCTTTTATAGTTATAAATACAAGTTGTTGAGTTAAATTGTTAAATTGATAATTCAGTATCAAGTAAATTAAATGAGTAGAATAATTTTATATTCACAATTTTTTAAATTTTTTTAACCATAAAAAAATGTATACCCCTCAACTGTCTTAAAATGTTTATATGTATATATGCTACCTAAATGTTGTACAAGGACTATCTATCGGGGTCATTGATGACCTGTTGGTAATCTGAAAATGAAAAATTAATTAAACTACATGTAATAATATTTTTATTATGGTCGTCACATCACATCACCTCACAATCTGGTTAAAAATGTATTAAAAAAAAAAAATGTGTCACATGACTCAGACGCGTGTATAACACCACCCCTGCATATTTTATATTCACCGTACACACTGTATTTCGATTTTTACAAATGTTGACGTATTATTGGACAGAGCGTCGGCTATTTTGAATGATATAAAGCATTGTTGCGGGCGAAATCACCCAGAAATTGAGTGTAATAGTTTTTTTTTCATTCATAACGCGGATTTGCCCAAAACCGATATACAGTGTTGTTGCGGGCGTTGTCTCATTTGTTGACTGTCGACGTGTCTGTGTGTGTGTGTGTGTGTGAGTGAATTATCTCGATCAAGTATTGTAAATAATAATTTTAAATATTTGTTTTATCACATTTGTTTGATAATAAGACACACTTCGATTTAACTATGCATCGGAAACACAAAAAATGCCTTAATTTAAAAACCTTCAAGCGGGCGCGCGCGGTCTTATCGACGTTTTATCATTTTTAGGTATTATGAAAAACAAATTAATATAATTTATGTGATGATACCCTTGGATTGTATCAAATGTGTATGTGAGCCTCACCGCCCACGCGGGACGTGTGTGTGTGTGCGAATGCGTGCGTATGTGCGGATATAAATAGTGGTCACACACACCAGGGGCGCTGTCTTTTGCGGGGGCTAACGTTTCGTCTCGTTCTTATAGTGGCATGTCTCGTGTATCAATTGTGGCTTACTGTAATAAATAGATATAATTGTCACCGAAGAGTCTTACTCAGACCTTCAACAGCACCGAAGTGGCATACGATAGTACGTAACACTTTGTAATACGAGACATTTGTCTTTGGATTGGGAAACGTTTTGGCTGCAAAAATCTTATATGTAAACTTTAAAAAAAACAATTACTTAAATATGAATTAAATATATTAATTAGAAAGCTATACATATAAAATCAATTTTATCGAAAAATATTGTTGTTGCGCCACCGGGATTCATGGAACGATCAAATGTATTAATATCAAAAATGTAACATATAGGTTCGAAAATTGTCGCTAAAAATATTGTCGCTGTAGCGTAGTTGGATAATGCACCTTCCCCGGTTAGGAAAGAGATCCAGGTTCCCGGTGGCGCAACAACAATATTTTTCGATAAAATTGATTATATATGTATATCTTTCTAATTAATATATTTAATTCATATTTAAAATATCACAGACCGTCTGTTCTGAATAATTACAACTTCACAATAAGAATGTGTTCTCCTAAAAAAAAAAAAAAAAACAATTACTAATCATAAACTCGACATTTGTCATTTGTCGACATCGTCAAATAATAAGTTATATAATAATAGTTTTTTATCTTCTTCGGACTATCTAAATTTCATATATTAATAAAAGTTAAAGCTTACACCGTTTCCAAGAACGCAAGCCTCTTCTGTAAGAATATTTTGTGGTTGACGGTCTCACCCTGTCGTTATTAGATATTCGCCACTTTATCACACGTCCTGTAAAAAATAGGGGTGCATCATCTTCGTCTGAGCTGCTCCCTTCATTTACAGATTAAATTTCTTCTGTTTCTTCCACCCCCGACGAGTGATGATAGATCAAAAGTAAGACAACTCAAAAAAACAAGTATTTTATTCGGATACTCTGTCTTAACTAACGCAACTAACTTAAACTAAATAATGTCATTTCAGGATACATTTATGACCTAAAATGTTATTCAGTTTCATTACTTTGGTAACAAACAGTGGAGAAAAATGTTTTTATTATTTAGTCTACTAAAAAATGACTTTTTGATTTGTTTTAGTTTTGATCTAGGTGTGCGATATGTACGCGAGTCATGCAAAACATTCTAGACACAGACGGCGAACAATTTTGGCGAAGAAAGTCGCGCATAATATTTTCGACCCTTTGAACGCTAGGCGCAACTGAAAAGCTGAAAAGGAGCTATCTGTACGCGGCACACGGTGTGCTGGAATGAATCTATCTATCGGGCTACAAGGGATGGGAAGCACCTACTGTTGTGAAAGTATGATTATATGAATTAATACTCGTCAAGGGGGGTTGATTCGACACAGCGCGACCGCTTGAAGGTTAAGAAAGAAAAGAAAAAAAAAACACTAAAATATACATATCTAACAGTTTTCAATTTATTAATGTTTTTCATCACTTATTTTTGAACTAATATCGGAATTCATAAAAATCAGTGAAATATTGTTAAATGGATTCATTTTTTTCAATTTTGTAATAAAATAAAACATTTATATTTGATTGATTTGTACTTTATTTCAATCAGGCGCTCGCTCGCGTCGCGAGACAGCTGGCTTGCGGGTCTTTGAAAATAAAGTCTCGCGCAAGATACGCATCCGATACGTGATAATCTAGCTTTAGGGCTTCGGGAATGATGCTGCGCTACAAAAATCACATGCAGTCATATATATATATATATGACTGCATGTGATTATATATATATATATATATATATATATATATATATACGAGTCAATAGAAGCGAGACTGAAGGGAAGATATAATAAGTAGATTGGATTAGAAGATATAATGTCGAGACAGATCTGCAAGAGGTAGGCGAATGTCCGACAGACCGGACCACAGCTGCAGCTCACACAAACTTACATTACACAATCTCCGCGATATTGTGCATATAACAATTTCAGAGATTCAGCTGAGATAACTCTCAGTAGCGTGTACACGTGTCGAGATTTTGAACAGGAGATAAACTCGAGAGTTTGATAGAAAGAGACATTAAGTCATACATGTACATGTTAGTTTTGACAACGAAAGTCACCTAGAACCATAGCTGTTACACATATATCGACCCCTCCTACGTAAAGTGTTGCAAGTAAAAAATTACATTTTTAATCATTCTCGTATTTTGCACGTATTTGATACATTTTTAAATGGTCGTAATTTGATTAATATTTTGTTTTTTAATACCTACATCATAGAATGCAATTTATATATATTTTTAAATCTGCCACGTAAATAAGTTTCAAATAATACATGCGAAATACTAGAATGATTAAAAATGTCATTTTTTTATTTACGATATTTTAACTTTTAACGTTAAATCATAACTTAAACTGTAATTAAATAAATAATGTTTTTTTTTTTAAATTTTTAAATTGAATATTATAAACTTTTTTTTTTGTTTTTATAAATTGAACATTTCATTTACTTTAAGTTTAACATTTTATTTTGATCTAATTGCATCTTGTTTTATTATTTATATATATTTTTTTAATATTTTAAACATTACATTTTGTACTTTTAAAATTAGCAATATTAACTTTGTGGTTAAAATTCATATTTTTATTTATTATCTTTGTTTTATTAACCGCTTAATTGAGTTTAAATACATCTACCGGTTTCGAAAAATAACATTTTCTTCTTCAGGATGTCATAAGTAACTAAAACATATATTATTGTTTCTTTACCAGTCTATTTTTTTAGTACCTAACTCAAATTGTTACTTAATACAAATTTACTCGAATAATGTTTAGAATGGGACTCGTAGTTAAATTTAGTTGGTTGTTCATAATTTTTTGATTAGTTTTACACGCTTTATTTATCTCCAACGATTCCAAATTATTTAATTTGTGACCAACACCGTTTATATGCAAAATTGACAATCCCAATTTTTTACCAAAACCATGACCATTTTCTATCAAATGTTTAGAAAATTCTGAAAACCCACTATTGTTCAAACATCTCAAATGCTCCCTTACTCTTATATTAAAATTTCTACCCGTTTTACCAATATAAAATGCAGTACTATCCTAGCAACTAGACACCAGAATTGTTAAATTTATCATCTTTGTCTTTAGAATTGATGAGTAAATTTCCTATACTATTATTTGTATAAAATGCCGGTCTAATGTTTCGCGGTAGGTGTTTAGATATTTGATTCGAAAAGTTATTTATGTATAAAATCCTACGCCAATAATCATTATTACAAAAATAACAATAAAATATTACATTTTGTATTTTACTATACTGGAAAAGTGCTGTCTTATTTTGCTGCAATGTTTTATCCTGTTATAACAATGTTACATAAATGGAATGAAATGACTGGTAACAAGAAATGACTGGTAAACCTCCAATAATTAAATCTCATTTATCTATCATATTCACATAACTGTATAGACGTCATTAATACATACAATACACACGTTTATCCAATTTCATCTGACATTTGACGTACGACGAGCGTGAAGCGAGGCGAAGCTCTGAGACTCGGTGTGTACTATAAAAGCCGAGACTTGTCTCTGAAGAATCTCGCGGGAATCCGTGGCTCGAGTATAAAATCTCATTCGTGGACGCGCGTCATAGTGTTGTATTTGATTCCACACATGGCGTCTCGTCTGTCATCAAATGTAACGCACGCTTGTAACATTTCTACGAGACGCCATCGATAACACATTCTACGTTGATAGTAAACATTTTCATGCATATTGAAGGTAGTATTAAAAAATGACACATTAAATCAACATTCCATTTTTATAATTTGTTATTGTAATGAACTAACAAGCTATCAGATTATTTATGGAGATAGTACATTACCTTAATCACCCGTATTACCATGTGTCATTACTCAATTGAATGTTCTGTAGCATTAGTAATGTATTATTATTTGTGAATGTTACAAATGAATGAATTAAATTTATAAATATTTATAAACTATGCACCTATAAACCCGCACGCGTCGTGGCCGTGTAGGGACTCACTTGACAACCATATAGGACCGAAACCCGGCCAACTGATCGGCAGACACCATACATCGCGACGGATACTGCTCTAGGATCTAGCGACCACTTCTCCGCAGGCCTTCCTTTCATCCACATCTCGAGCGTGCCACTCCAGCGTTCAACTAAATACGCTCATTTAACTGTATAATTCATTCATCAATAAACGCCAACATTTGTGAGTGCTCTTTCATTTCTATACCTTACTCTAGACAAACATAAATATATACACCGCGACATATAACTAACACGCGTGAGACTAGAAGATGTTAGGGGCTTCAGTCTCACATCCGCAAAACCTTCTGATAAATCACAGTCAATTGTATTAAACAACCACAAGAGCAGCACCTGCTGCTTCTTCTACTTAGTCGGTCTATCAGACTCTCTTCCTCTCCGTCCTTCGACAACAAGCCTCTCTTCAAAAAGGTTGAAAGATTCATCTGGGTTCTTCAAATGGTTGAGGGTTGCGATGATAAAGCGCCATGTGACTGATTGTGATGATGATTGATAACTGAGATTTAACTATTAGAGTTACTTTATGGTGTTCCAGTTGTTCGATCTTTATAACTATTCGACGATCGTCGGTCGCCGTGCGCGCGCAATATGAATGCGACACATATAATGGTTCTTGTTCATTACCTACCTATTACCCCCTCCCGCTACACCAGAACACGATCCTTTTCTGTGGCTGTGTTGTCTACGGTTTTTTGGATCAGTCGGATTATCGTCTATTGTGGTTGTTGTGTTACACTTTGCGCCATCACCGAAGTGTATGAACAAGAGCACTTCGTGCGGAACAACGGAGTGCGTGTTCCAAAGCCAGAAGACTTGCGGCTCCAGTGAAGAAAATTTAGATACATAAAGGATCATTTCGCAGGTGGGTCGTGTGTTTCCTGATTCCGGTCGGTCCTTCAGCCTCACCGCTTCGTATACATCGCGTATTTTTCCCACCCCCTTGTTCAGACACCGGCCATTGCTTGAAGAATTGCTAACGGTCACAATGACAGTTTAAATGAGGATTTGACCGTCACAAGTTGAGAGCCTTGTCCTTGATATGCAATTCGAGCCCTCTGATAGATATTTTACCAGTCGACAAATATAATCAGAACCAATCAGTTATTACCAAAGCTCCCTAGAAGGAATTAATAGACCGCGAGCGAAATTACTTTAAATCATTTTAACAAGTTGTTTGATCGCGACTATATTTATTTATGTATTTAATTTTAATATATTAATACGATAAAGTGTACAATTAACAACAATAACAGTGTTTACGCGTTTTTATACTTCGATTGGTGTAGGCCCGGTGTACATATTGAATATGTGAAAATTTAAAACAGCAAATAAAAGCAAAACTGCTACTGGTGAGAGACAGGTTCGGAGTCGGACGGATGTATTTTTTACGGCCGTGATATAAAAACATTTTTTCGGTTTTTGGTTGCGACGAAAGTTTCAAAGGCCGACCGGCAGAGTTTAGAAGCTTCGAGACTGCAAGGAGAGCGACCATCGGCGTCTAACGGCCCAGTTTCACAAAGGTTGGTGTATTTTTATTTGCATGGATTGAATGAATGCCAATATAAAAGAGACAGAGAAGAACAATAAAATGATAGTAAATACCTTACATTATATTAAAATATTTATGAAAAAATAACATTGTATGGACCGTGCAATTTGATTGGTCTCAAATTAGTCCTTTTTATCTGCCAGTTTAAATAAATATGTAAGATTTTGTTGTATTTCGGTTATGTTTTCTTCTATGTATCAGCAAACAATTATATTTGTGTGTGTAACAGCCCGTTTCAAAAACATGTTATACTTTTTAAAAAAAAAAAGGTGGTTGCATTACCAACTATGCTACAGCGACAGTATTTTTGACGACAGATTATATATGTTACACTTTTTCAAATGAATACATCTGTTCCGTACAGGAAACAAGCTCTACCAAACAAACTAACTACCTACCTTATTGTAATAAACATCATAAGTGTTTTATATTAATACATGAATTGGAAGGGTAAAAAATTCTGATAAAAAACCCTCTAAACAATTTACTGGAAGTTAAATAATTCAAATTAATCAGGCGCGACACTTTATATACAGTGCCGCCTTATTCTAACATAATACTTACAAGGTAACTAAAGCAAATTACTACTACACTTAAGAATATTGATTTTTATTTTTACAAAGTCATTTATTGGAGAGTTCAGTCGACGCTGTCCGCTTCTGTGTGCATCTCAGTCCGGAGGATCGAGCGCGTTACTTCGCTTCAGGAAATAGTGCCTGGGCAATCTATGTTTGTATACTGAAACCGTAGCCCGAGCGGGCGGAGCCTGGTGCCGGCCGGAGCCCCCTTCTATTCGGTTGCCGCAGAGCGCAGCGGCAGCGGCTTTCCAGTGACGTGGAGCGGTGTCCCTGCGCACTAGAAAGATCGTGTGTTCGCAAATTGCCCTTTTCAGGGCCGCGAAATGTCGCGGCCCTACGGGACATTATCCTGTGCGGTATAACATCTATCGTTCCAGGTTCGAATCCCGGTAGCGCAACAACAAAATATTTCAATAAAATTGATTTTATATGTATATCTTTATAATTAATACATTTAATCAGTATTTAAAACATCACAGACCGTCTGATCTGAATAATTACAACTTCACAATAAAATAGGATTCTCCTTAATAATTTCCATTATGACACATCACGCAATTTCATTAAATCATATTTAAAATTAAATATCTATAAAAAATCTCTCACAAAACGGTTGAAAAACCGAAAACTGATCTGAATAATTACAACTTCACAATAAGAATGTGTTCTTAATAATATATCATATATTTTTTATGTTTTATGTCGCCGTGTATATGAGAAAAAAAGGTTTATTGGAACATAAAATGCTTTTAGGAATATTTATTTTTAATATATGGCTTTTATAGTGTATGCAAGTAAAATAATTCTAGTATTTCTGGCAACATATAAAACGTGACAATATATTTTTTTTCTCTATTACGGTCCTGCAGGCTTCAACTATTTTTTGTTAACTTTTTTTGTCAACCGATAACCTGTATTTTCACGCACGACAGCTTTAGGTGTTCAATAGAAATTCAGTTCCAGAAATATCACGGTGCATTTATCTATTGGTTTGTAATTCGCAGGAGGCTGTATAAAGGCCTAACAAGAAATAATATTTTCATCTCGAAGATTCGGTTGTTTGTAAAATTTCTTAACTAAACGTTTAACATTTAATAGTAGATATACATTTTTTAAATCTAATCGAAAGTAATACTGCCGCGTCATCTGTTGTTAGTGATTGATAAATAATGGAACAATAGATGTATTAATTTGAAAAAATGTAACATATAGGTTCGAAAATTTGTCGTCAAAAACACTGTCGCTGTAGCATAGTTGGTAATGCACCTTCGATACAGGTTCGAGTCCCGGTAGCGCAACAAGTACAGCGACAGTATTATCGACGACAAATTTTCGAACCTGCATGTTACACTTTATCAAATGAATAGATCTATCGTTCCATTCCGGAATCTCAATTACCTTACAGTAAACAATTAATTTTTATTAAATTTTGGACACATTGATGCCGGATTGGAAAAGAGATCCAGGTTCGAATCCCGGTAGCGCGACAACAATATTTTTCGATAAAATTGATTTTATATGTATAGCTTTCTAATTAATACATTTCATTTGTATTTTTAAAGTTGGTTTTAATTGCATATATTTTTTTATGTATATCACATAATTGACTTTATTTCTAAAGGATTCATTATTAGTAGCGTTTACCACAAGCATATTTATTAATTATTAAGGAGAACACATTCTTATTGTGAAGTTGTAATTATTCAGAACATACGTCTGTGATGTTTTAAATACTAATTTAATGTATTAATTATAAATGTTCCGCACAGCTTTGCGAACTACGGACGCGAGAAAAAGTGGCCCGAGAAATGAATGAATAAGAAGAGGCCATTTTTTCCGCGTCACAAAAACATTCCGCCCGGCACCCCGCGCCACTGGATTCTCCCCGCCACTGCGTCAACGGACCGCCGAGTGGAGGGGGTAGCGGGCCGCTGCGAGACTCCGCCCCCGCCGGCGCGCAGACTATGCCGCACATAATTTTTAGCATAACTAGTCGTAGAAAATTATTTGTAATAAATATGTTATGATAATAAATAGAGAATGGAAAGGGCGATCGCCCGGCGATAATATTATGCACCTCAAAAATCATTTAGGCATCGAAAACGAGTTTTCCAAGTTTGAGGTGCGATAATTAATTCCCCGGGCCATCGCCCCGGATAAGACTTATCAGGCATCGCGAGGAGCAATAAAGACTATAAGATAAAATACTCGCGGTGCCTGAAAAAGTAAAATTGTAAAGAGGAGAGAAGAAATGCCGGAGAAATTCGGAGTCTGCCGTCTTCAACTGTGCATATACATATAAATCAATTTTGTCGAAAAATATTATTTTTGCGCTACCGGGATTCGAACACGGATCTCTTTTTCCAATCCGGGGAAGTACACTACCAATTGTGCTATAGCGCCAGTATTTATCGTGACAAATTTTCGAAACTTTTTCAAATTAATACATCTGTCGTTCCATTATTTGAAAGCCATCTATATTGTTTTTACGGAATCTCATCGAAATACCTTTGTGTAAACCGACCGCAGACGCCAGAATTATCAATTCATTTTTATGAAATTTTGGACACATCGATACAATTTATATTATTAAAAGAACACATTCTTATTGTGAAGTTGTAATTATTTAGAACAGACGGTCTGTGATGTTCACCACGGGAATATTAATCATACCATATGTCCTCGGTCGATATGTAGAGAAGAAATATATTTATTTATAGAGTTTAATACTCCATCAGTGTCTGACTCCCGAGGAGGACGATTCACGGTCAACCCGCCGCCCACGAAGCGCGATGGGAGATTACTTGTATTATAAATGCTTCGGAATTAACGTCATCTGTCATCTGTCATTTGTAAATGTATGTTGTTGTCACGGCTCGGAACGAACCGGGCCAAACTGGAACGCCGTTCAGATTCAATAAAAAATATTAAGAAGTTTGCTTTACAATATATGTAACTAGTTGTGGTGAGCTGGACACGGCACTGAACGTACCTGGCAGAGTTGTAAATAGTGACGTACTGCGTCCTTTAGCGGTTTATCTGTATTATTATATAGAAATTATTAAAATAATATAAAAATACACAATTTGACATAATAACCCGTTTCTATAATAGACAGTGCGAGAGAGAGAGAGAGAGGGACCGACTGCATCCGTCTCTCTCACACTCGTTTAAGGTACATATAGATAGACAAGGTAGGCGAGGTTACGAAGTATACAATGTATAAGGTCAGGAGGTGTGAAAGAGATGAACATTATGATGGAATTTACTGCGCATCTGCCGTGAGCACATGGCACCCGTCGCATCGCTGTCGCCTCCGAACCGGTCGACATCGTTACACTCCGAACCCTGTAATAGTATTCTGATGCACAGATACTATCCGCGTAAGATTATTACTCATTATAAAGGATGTCCAGCGGAAAATTTTCAAGTTTAATATTAAATAATATAAAAAACTACAATGTTATTCTCATATTTTATTTATACAAAATGGAGTTTAACGATGCGGATTTTACGTTTTATAAACAATATCGTCTAAATGTCGTCCATTTCTCTCAAGACACTCTTGCAATCGGACTCTTAAATTTGCGAACACGCGAGAGCAAAGCGTTGGTTCAATGGCAGCGACTTCACGGCGGATATTTTCTTGTAGGGCCTGAATTGTTCGAGGATTGTTGCTGTAAACTCTAGACTTAAGGTATCCCCACAAACAAAAAGTCGCACGGTGTAAGGTATATCTCCGTACGTGCTGATTAATTTATTGGGAGAAATTCCCCCCAGCTTCTCCATTGAAACTCTAGCTGTGTGTGGAGTGGCCCCGTCTTGCTAAAATTGTGTTCTGTTGAACCCGGGAAACAGTTGCAGTTGCGGTACCAAATACTCGTCGATCATTCGGCAATATACTTCAGCAGTGACTGTTTCTCGCTGGTTAAAAAAATAAGGGCTAATTATCCCTCGGGCAGAAATGTCATTTTTGGACAATTCCAACGGTTTTTGATTGGTTGTCGGGGCACCAGTATCATGTTATTTTTATTAATATAGCCATCGATATGAAAATATGCTTCGTCAGTAAACAATATGTTTCCAAGCGTTCGTGCTCTTCCAAAACGTTCCAGCATCGTTCTCGCTAAGGTTTCACATAAAGAATAGTCAATTTCGTTGAGAAACTGCACGATTTGCAGTTTGTTTGGGTGAAACTGTAGTTTATTTTTCAAAATAACGTGCGCTGTTGATTTTTTTATTCCAGTACAAGCTGCAATCTTCCTTATCGATTTACCCGGATTGCGCATAATTTCACGTCGAACTTGAGCCACATGTTCTGGCGTCGCTGCTGACGTTGATGGTCCCGGAGGAATTTGGTTAACCCATCTTGTTTGAACTTTTGAACCCGACACCAGATAAGTTGCGTGCTCGGCCCATCACTTACTCGTCGAATATTAAAGCGAGTACAAAAAGCGCGACGCGCACGAACCGACGAATCACCGCACTTTAAATATTGCTCAACCGCGAACGCGCGGTACGCTTCCGACCAGTGACTCATTGCGATTGCCAAATCCGAAAATCACACGAATCGAACAATACACCTCACACGTACGTCACCCCGATGGTTTACGAGCAATTACAATTTAATTTGAAATTTTTCCGCTGGACACCCTTTAAAAAGTAATACAATATGCTTTGTACTATTTATTTCAATTTCTCCCCTACTGTCTGAAAATCTCTTTCTTTTTTCAAACAAGTCAACCAAAGTGAATCTAGAAACGTGACTTGGGGGCATATAACCTAACCCCACAAAAAGTCATAAATCAATACTTCTAGAATGCATAAAAAAATTATTGTCGGCCTACTAAACATACATGAACATTACAGGTATCTAAACTATAATATATTGTGTATATTTTTAATTAAAAATAAGTTAAAAATTCAGAATATTCTCGACGGCTTCGGTTCGACAAATTGTATTTCGTTATCACGTAAAAACATTTAAGACTTCTCAGAGATTGTCTGTTTATACATAACGAGAGATTTTCCTCTAACTAATAAACAATAATGTCTATTTTATCTGTTTGTGACGTATTTTACCTGTTAACTTAAGGTCAACGTTAACCTTGACGTCATTATGAATTGCGAGAACTGTCAGAGGCTCTAAACATGTGTGACAGACATGAAATATCACCCACCTCGGCACGGATTCTGATCTAGTGAGGTGGACAGGAAAGAAATGAAATATTGAATGCGTAATATTCAATTAAACAAATAAATAAATATTTTAATGACACAAGACAAATAATGGGCGTACTGTCATTAATTTAGTGCTTTCTATTCATTTGCTATTTTGATTGTACTTTTCAAATGACATAACATAAATATTACAATTGAAATATGGATGCAAAATGTATGAAAACAGTATAAAAATTTTACAATCATTTAAAATGTACTTCTGTAAAAGTCATTGTTTGCATTTTGGTGTTACTCACGTTTATGCAATCAATTGACAATATAATATGCATTAGCCCATTGATCGCGTTCATAAATTTGCACCACCTCTTTTTCATACGCGGCACCCTTCGGTTGGAATTGTAATTTGCGACTTTACAAATTTATGATTTTTTTTAAAGAAATCGATAGCCAAGGTTCTCAAGTGTCCTCGCGAACATAAACAAATACAGAAATCAGAATCATAATTACAAAATTATGCATGATAAAATACAACAGTGCCCTACGCCATCACTGGCGCCATCTGTGGTGATATTCATACGTACTAGAGTGAAGTAGTGATGTGATGCACACTATTTACAAGTTTTAAAATACTGACATTAAATTTAACTCTATAGTTTGAAACGCATTGCATTCTACACGCATTTACTGAGAATTTGACCAACTGAGCGATACTGGATGATACGAGGACTTTTATTATTTCGTGTTTAAAATTGTAAGCTGTCCATTCAAATATCTAGGAGAGACTTTCAACCATTTGCCAAAGACGAATGCATTTTCTGAACATCTTGCGAGAAGTGAAGATAGCTCGGAGAAGCTTGTTGCGATGGGCCATGTCGAAGGACAGAGAGGAAGAGGAAGATCCCGACTATTGGACCCACCAAATGGAGAAAACAACAGGCACGTATTCATGAAGATATGTAGATGTTGAAAATTTAAGCATTCACTTTTATTTCATTTTAATTCAAACTTACGAAAGTTCTACTAAAAAAATATAAATTAAATACAATAATATATAATCAAGGAGAACACATTCTTATTGTGAAGTTGTAATTATTCAGAACAGACGGTCTGTAATGTTTTAAATACTAATTAAATGTATTAATTAGAAAGACATACATAATTTTATCACAAAATTTTGTTGTTGCTACCGAAAGTAATGAAGATGGCTTTCAAATAATGGAACGATAGATGTATTAATTTGGAAATTTCGAAAATTTGTCGTCAAAAATACTGTCGCTGTAGCATAGTTGGTAATGCACCTTACCTTCCCCGGATTGGAAAAGAGATCCAGGTTTGAATTCCGGTAGCTCAACAACAATATTTTTCGATACAATTGATTTTATATGTATATCTTTATAATTAATATATTTAATTAGTATTTAAAATAATATATATTTTTAAGATTAGTAAAATCAAGTTCTTGGTTAAAATCCATTATTTTTAATTGTTAACTTTGTTTTATTAACTACTTATTGAGTTTAGAAAAATATCCTTTTCTTCTTCTGGATGTCATTAACTAATCAAAAATATGTCGTTGTTTTAAAAAACGATAATTATTTAAAAAATAAATCTAGTACCTAGCTTAAATTGTACCTGATATAAAATTACTAGAATAATTTTTAAGAATTAATTAAAAGTTGTTTATAATTTTTTTGATTAGTTTTACACGCTTTATTTATCTCCAACGGTTCCAAATTATTTAATATATGACCAACACCGTTTACATGTTAAATTTTTATCATATCCATGACCTAACAAATGATTAGAAAATTCTGAAAACATCTCAAATGCTCCTTTAATCTTATATTAAAATGAAGTGATTATTAAAACGAAGTTAACAATAATGTATATTTTTAATACATTTCAAAATATTTCCAATGCTTTAGATCTTATTAAAATGGGAGGCACTATCCTCGCTTCCAAATGTCACCCGCACCAAATGTTGACCAGCGGTGGTGTTCGAGTCGATGTTATTCTCTGACCAGATACGACCACTAGACATGGGCGATGTGGCTCAGATAACTGAGGCGGTTCATCCGCTCAATCGTCCAAATTGAACCGGCTCAATTTGATCCGGTTCATTTACATTTTAAAATTTTAAAATAAAAATGCTTTGGAAGATTATACTAAATAGATACATCAGTATTATTTTTTTATCGTAGACGTTTCAGTCGTTTATAGTGATCTTATTATTATTATTTTAAAAAATAACATTACACGGGTTTTGAAAACGTAAGTAGTAAGTAATTAAAACAAACATTTTGATAATAATTCACTTTTTAACACTTCCCGAACCATTCAGTAACACAAGTCCACCATCAAAATTAAACCTGTAATATTTCGGTGAATATATGCGACATAAAATTCATATTTTAGATAATTCTGAAGAAAATATTAGCGCTTGGGAATGACTAGTGAAAAACCATTAATAATTATTGGTAAAAATACAATTTGTGATATGAAAGATAGAGATTACATACTATTTTCACAGTGACAAGGACAACAAACATACACATATAATTGTCTCTTTCTCACTAATTAAATGAAGAGAGATAAGAAGGAAGGACACACTGTATACGACTTAATGAATGCTCTAAATTATGATTTTTATAATTTTTTCAAAATTGAATTCTAAATATTTAGAGTAAATTCGTGCCATCAAAGCCATTTAACCTAATAAAAACATTTTTTCTAACAGTTGTGCACGGTAACACGAGTTGACAGCATGGCTGCAAGTGACAAGGACAACAAACATACATATATAATTGTCTCTTTCTCACTAATTAAATGAAGAGAGATAAGAAGGAAGGACACATTGTATACGACTTAATGAATGCCCTAAATTATGATTTTTATCATTTTTTCAAAATTGAATGCTCAATATTTAGAGTAAATTCGTGCCATCAAAGCCATTTAAGCTAATAAAAACATGTTTTCTAACATTTATATACGGTAGACACGAGTTGACAGCATGGCTGCGTTCGGGTATTTTATGTCATGGTATGGTAAAGGTTAAAAACGGTTTGTTTTGTTTTGTAACTCTGCGAATTTTACCTGGAATTTTACCGAATTTTACCGTTTTCACGGGTCGATTTTCGACTGATCCGCCAGTGAGCCGGTGAGCCGGTGATCCGTTGAGCCGTTGAACCGGCTCAACGGAAAGATCCGGCTCAGTGAGCCGGTTCGTTCGCGAACGGCGCACCGCTAATGACTACTACTCCGGCTCCAACCACCGAGAACCTCAGTGCTGCTGCAGCGCCCGACCAAGATGGCCACCTTCAGCGTCATGATTTCGGGTAAGGATCTTACATCAGATATATTGCAAAATAGTTTGCTGTGAAGTTATAACGAACTGTTTTGATATGTATTATATTATTCTAATCTCTTATTTTATCATTTAACGTTTCTTAAGTCTTTACTAATAATACTAATTAAATGTATTAATTAGAAAGATATACATGTAAATATCAAATATCTCTTTCCAAACCGGGGATGGTACATTATCCAACTATGCTACAGCGGCATTATTTTTGACGACAAATTCATGTTACACTTTTTCGAATTACTACATTTATCGTTCCATTATTAATACATTTAATTCATATTTAAAATATCGCAGACCGTCTGTTCTGAATAATTACAACTTCACAATAAGAATGTGTTCTCCTTAATATGTTATATTATTAACATGTGTTAACATAAAATGATCGGTATTTGTTTGTTTACATAGCTATATATATATATTTAAATATGTTGTCACAATTCATTTATCGAACATATTGTGAAGTTATTTTTTACTTACTATTAACGAAATTGTATTCAAACGCATTTAATAACAGTGTCAAAATATTTTTAATTAATTAACACAAAATGCTCCATTTTTTTATTATTAGTATTGCCCCCCCACAGGAATTTTGCCTATTATTATTTGAAAAAATAATTATAATTCATCTATTAGCATAGGAGAATATTTAGAAGAAATCTACTATGGTCGAATGCTATACATATTATTTGATTGTTTGGATATTTGTCAAATCTTAAAAAGGATTAATTATCACATTATCACAATACTAATATGTTGTTACCGGCGATGCTAACTAGGTACACAGAGTGTAACACACCTACTCCGCAATACTTTATGGTTGGACACCTGACTAAATTACGAGTCGAAAATATTCAAGGAATATGTGAAAATAATGCACAATTACGGAAAATATTACTGTTTTAAAGTTTTACAAAATCACGCAAGTCTACGTACTTAGACATAAATAATATTTGCGAAATTGTTCAATTATTAATATATACAAATATATCTTTGCTTCAGGCCCTAAACCATCTTACAAAAAATAGTCTAACCGCTCAAAATTCGATTACTTTTAATTTTTTGTATTTAAAAAATAATTTGGAATTAATAAAATATTACAAATAATCACATAATTGCGATTCTTTTTTTGAAATGCTTATATCTGTGACATGGTTGATTTCCGACTCATAATTTAGTCAGGTATCCAACCATAAAGCATTGCCGAGTAGGTCTGTCACACCCTGTATATTCAATGTAAAAAAACCTGACCAAAATGAACCCAAAAAATGCCAACTCACTCGCTCAACAGGTAGTCAATGAACATTAACAATCATACGAAGTGACTTCGGATACACCACGCAAAAAAAAACTTTTAGTCTGTAGAATTAGTAAAAGGTGCCATTCATTCTACGCAATTTTCAGTTAATTTTTCAGTTTTAGTTAAGTTAAGTTAATTTTCAGTTTTCGGAGGACACATTCTTATTGTAAAGTTGTAATTATTCAGAACACAGGTCTGTGATATTTTAAATATGAATTAAATATATTAATTAGAAAGATATACATATAAAATCAATTTTATCGAAAAATATTGTTGTTGCGCCACCGGGATTCGAACCTGGGTCTCTTTCCTAACCGGGGAAGGTGCATTATCCAACTATGCTACAGCGACAATTTTCGAACCTATATGTTACCTTTTTGATATTAATACATTTAATCGTTCCATTATTTGAATTAATGTGTCCAAAATTTAATAAAAATGAATTTATAATTTTGGCGTCTGCTATCAGATTACTTAAAGGTATTTGAGATTATGTAAAAATAACGTAGATGGCTCTTTCAAATAATGGAACGATTAAATGTATTAATATCAAAAAGGTAACATATAGGTTCGAAAATTGTCGCTAAAAATATTGTCGCTGTAGCATTGTTGGATAATGCACCTTCCCCGGTTAGGAAAGAGATCCAGGTTCGAATCCCGGTTGCGCAACAAACAATTTTTTTCGATAAAATTAATTTTATATGTATATCTTTCTAATTAATATATTTAATTCATATTTAAAATTATTCCTTTTAAAAAAAAACAGAGTAAAGTCGCTTGAAAATTATTACAAAAAAATCACATGCATAAAGATGCCCCAGCTTCAGTAGGGAAATTTGTTTCAATAACATTGTTATGCGGATTGAATATATAAAGAGAAGGAATTAAAACTAAAATATACCGCAACCCAAAATCACTATATTTATCAAAGCATAAAATTTTTTTACAATCTCCCCATCACAATTAGAACAATTACAGACTACTATCAATTTGTATCTGAAGTAAAAAAAATATGTACACAGACTAACTGAAACATTAATTAACTCGTATATACTCCTTCTCTATACACGAGTCTTACTCTCATAGAGAAGAAATAAATGTTAAAAGAAATATATATATATATATATCCTACTGGTTATTCTAAAAATGTATTATATTTTCTAATATTAACATATAAAATAAAAATAAAACTAGTAAATAGAATTTTACGGTGACTTTTCAGAATTGTTTAATTTGTATTTATTTCCCATAATCACAGTTTTTATGCTCGTATGCAGTGCACGCCCCCGGTACATACATTAATATATTATTTCAGTTTTATTCCTCGCGTTGTTTGTGACATTCGCGCAATCCACCCCCACCCCCGCGATGGCCGAGCAGCAGCGCCAGCTCAGCGACGGCATCAGCCACTTCTCGCAGAACTTCTACAAGGTAAACAATATATATTAGATGTCAACTGTCAGCCAATAATTAACGATACAACGTCGTTTAAACCTTTCCTCTCCGGTGATGTAAACAGTGTTAACATTGCCTCTAATTATGTGAATATATCTGTAAATATACTAAATACAGAGTTCATATTTTAGGTATTCCTCCGTAATATATTTATGTATGGGATAAAATAATTACAATATGTAAGTATTTACCGTACGCAACAATACAAAATGTTTTCTCTCGAAGAATCTGACGTGAATTTGTCAATACGTGTATGTGTACCGTACGGAGGGCAGGGTGCCGGATGCCGGATTCCGATCGTCACTTAGTGGCAGAGCGTGCGCCGGCCAAGTTAGACGTTCGCGATGATTAAAGTTTTTTTCTCATTTTTAGCACTTTTACATAATAATTGTTGTACATATCCACTTATATCAAGTATTATTTTAATGATATTATGAAGTATTCATATTTATCAGACTTAAAAATCGCAAATGTCTACATGTACACTGAGTTTACAGCACCGGAACGCGCGTTTTTATTTTAGCACACGGGCATAACGGTTTTTTTTTAAAAATAAATAAAATATTTTTTGGATCTGATCCAACGGATTTGATAAAGACGAGAAGAAGAATATGAAACGTTGTTCTTTTTTTTTCTTCTAGAACCAGTATTAATTGTTCCGTACCGGAAACAAGAAATGTAGACGAGGATAGTTGATGATGATTATGAGGTGGAAAGAAATGAAGTACAAAAGATGTTCAATACAGGTATACTGCGGCGACAGAATCGAGAACGGTTTCTCGCCCGCAGAAGAATACCTTGTTTTATTTCGCTTACAAAACAGTACATATTTTAGGAGAACACATTCTTATTGTGAAGTTGTAATTATTCAGAACAGACGGTCTGTGATGTTTTAAATATGAATTCAATATATATTTAAAATATCACAGACCTATGTTCTGAATAATTACAACTTCACAATAAGAATGTGTTCTCCTAAAATAATAAAGTTGTATCAATGTGTCCAAAATTTAATAAAAATGAATTGATAATTCTGGCGTCTGCTATCAGTTTACTCAAAGGTATTTGAGATTCTGTAAAAATAAGGTAGATGGCTCTGTCAAATGATGGAACGATTAAATGTATTAATATCAAAAAGGTAACATATAGGGTCGAAAATTGTCGCTAAAAATAATGTCGCTGTAGCTTAGTTGGATAAAGCACCTTCCCCGGTTAGGAAAGAGATCCAGGTTCGAATTCCGGTGGCGCAACAACAATATTTTTCGATAAAATTGATTTTATATGTATATCTTTATAATTAATATATTTAATTCATATTTAAAACAGTACATATATTCGATAATATTTTCCCACCAGACTGATGGTTTATTTTCCCGAAATCTATTCCACGGATTCCTGGCTTTAAATTACTGATTCGCGCCTTATCATATCATATTAATTGGTGCCACCTTGGCGAATAATTCTATGTGATGCAAGTTATATACAAATTTTTAAAGTTTTTAAGACACGGATTAAGCTATTTAACAAACTTGGCTAATTACATATCTATTAAATAATTTTTTCAGAAAAGTTTGATTGAAATCAGATAAGAACTACAGAAGTTATCGTGTCCGTAACATTCCTCTATACTTGCACTAATATTTTAACGGGGTATGGTCTGGTACGTTGTCTCCCGATCATCTGAAGAAAGTATAAATAAATTATTTTTTTGTTTACATACATATATATATGGATATTTCAGGCGACCGCAGATCTCAACCCTGGCGAGAACCTGATCATGTCTCCGCTGTCGGCCCAGATGGCGCTGGCCCTGCTGTCCCTGGGCGCCGAGGGGGACACCCTCGCTGAGCTCAACAGGGCTCTGTATCTTCCAAGCAAGGACTTTGTGAGTTCACTTTTTTGACAAAAAAAATAATATTAATTTTGTACGGAGTGGGAGTCGTTCAGAAATCAGCTCTAGTATAATTAATCGATAGTAAATATGTCGTGGGTACTTTATATTTTTAACAAGTCTGGGGCGAGAGCGAATCATCCATACCGGATGCTGAAGCATTAAGTTGGGTTACATTAAAGCGAGCGGTCATTCTTTCGCGAATTATATCGCGCTCTTCCCACTCTTCGATCAGCTCAGATGCTAACGGAAAATTCATTAGGTATATTTGAATAAATTGTTATTCCTTCTGCAGACCAAGGCTGCCTTCAAGCCTGCTATTGAGCAATTGAACGCCGCAAAGGGCGTGACGCTGAACGTCGCCAACAAGGTGTTTGTGAAGGATGGTGAAAAATTCGCGCTGTCCGCCCAGTTCAAGAAGGACGCCGTGGATGTCTTCCAGTCCGAGGCGGAGAATGTTGACTTTACCAAGTCCTCACAGGCTGCGAACACCATCAACTCCTGGGTAAGTTGAATTTTGCACGACTACAGGACGGGCGCGCCTTGGATAACGATGACTCGCTATAGCGGCGTCTTAGCAGACACTGAGTTAATATTACACAAGGACCAACCAGATACCAGGAAGAAACACGACCCATTTTGATTATGTATCTGGATTTTTTATTCCACCACAGCCACAGGTATTCTTCAGAACACGCACATCGTTGTTCCGTACGAAATACTCTCGAACTCACACTTCGTTGATAGCGCGAAGTGCGACACACAAGCACAATAGCAATATGAACAGTATCAATATAAGCCCCACATTGCAGAGGCGAACGATCGATTTTATTTATTGTACTTTTTCCAGGTCGAGAAAAAAACCAACGACAAGATTAAGGACCTCATCAGCCCGGGCAGCCTGGATGACTCCACACGGCTGGTACTCGTCAACGCCATTTACTTCAAGGTTAGATCATTCTACGTGCTGCCAGAAATTTTGTATATTTCTTTAACATAATCGTAATTGCGAAATGTATATATTATTATTATTTTCAGGGCACGTGGGCTAAGAAGTTTCTAGAATCATCGACTGAGAAGCAGGACTTCTTTGTCACCGCTACAAAGAAGACGAAGGTTGATATGATGCAAAATACTGACGATTTTAGATATGGAGAGTTTGCTGATTGGGACGCTAAGGTGACTATCTTCGTTCACTAATCTTAATGTTAAATAAATAATGCATATTTAGAGTAATAAACCTAAAAACTTTCTTGTAGTGATGGTAATAGTCGCTTCGCGGTCAGTATTGACATCTGTGAGGCCACGGCCGCAATATATTTTTAATTTGAATAATGCAATAATATACTAGTAATTTGAGTAGCTCGATGGTCTAGCTGGCCTATTGATTTAATGGTCATGGGTTCGAGCCTCGTTTCAGGAGACCAGAAACGTGGTCCTATTTTCATAACACAAGCATTTAGCTCAGTTTGAAAATAGCAAGAATATTGATTCCGTGTACACATCTCTATTAAAAAAATATATATCAAGAAAGTAGCCGACAGGTAGCATCTTTGATTTGAGTGACGTCCTAACTTAACCTAACCTAAAAATATTGATGTGACATGTATTACGTGTACGTATCTCTGTTTAGAAGAATATAATGCAAAAGCCTGCTTTTAAATAATCCGAAACTCGTTTGCTGGTTCGCCTCGCAACTATCCACCTCCGGCGAGCAGAGCTTTGGAGCTTTCCTCTATGCTCTGCCGGTGCATACTGTATGCTACTCGCCGCTAGATGTCGGCCTGTCTCTGAGGTTATATCCCATTTTAAATATAGTAAAATATCATCTCTTTCATTGTGGTCAGGTGTTGGAGCTGCCATACGAGAAGGACGAGATGTCTATGCTGATCATCCTGCCCAACAAGGTGGACGGGCTGGCCGCCCTCGAGGAGAAGCTGGCCGCCGAGGATGCAGACATCCAGGGACACGTGGAGAAGTTGAACGAGGTTGAGGTGAATGTGGCCCTACCTAAATTCAAGATCGAGACCACCATCAACCTCACAGAAATGCTTCCCAAGGTAACCTTTTTAAAAGTATTAACTATTACTGTAAATTTACTGAAAAATAGCATTACCAGTAAATCGGTAAAACTATAATATATAATAATACGACAATAAATAAATTAATGTCATTAAATTTGTCATCCAAAGCCACATAATGTAGTTATAAAAGTTATTTCATAATGTACAATAGTTTACTCTCAGTATCTACTCTACAATCAATTTAAAACATTATTTTTAAAAGCTTTATAATGTTTTTATATTATTTCCAATCAGGGTGGCCCAAAAAAGTGAGAACATCTCGTAAAACATTATATAATTAATTATAATTCTTAATGTAATTTTTTTTGCATAATATTTAGCTAATCAGAAATCATCAAAACACCCCCCCATATTGCATAATCTAGTGGGTTTAAATCTGGGCTGTTCGGTGGCCACACGCCTGGCTCGATGAAATTAACATTCTCTACGGTCTTCTGTCATTTTTGTCATTTACTTATTTACCTATTTACCTATGTTAAGTTTTATTTCGACAATTTCCGGTCAGAATGACAAAATTCATATTATTTTTTTGTCGTGTGTTACGAGACGTTCTCACATTTTAAGCTAAACGCTTGTGCTATGGAAATGAGACCAACTCGATGGCCTCGTGGAACCAGACTAGAACCCCCCGACCTCTAGATTACTAGACCAGTGTCACGTCTCATAGTACAGGATAACTATTGCGTATTTAAAAGAAATACCTTGTCATCAAAATGTTTTTAGATTGGCATCACGAAGATTTTCACGAGCGGCGCTCAGCTCGGAGGTCTGCTGGACAATGATGAAGACTTGGTGGTGTCCGAGGCGGTGCAGAAGGCTTTCATCGAAGTCAACGAGCAAGGATCGGAGGCTGCTGCAGCCACTGGTAAGTTGCACGGTATTCAGCTGTGCTCGATACAATTGTTGGGTTTTTCAATGTTTTTTTAAAATACGTGTTCACTATGTATATATTTAACTCTTTCACTAGTTAAAATACGATGAAAAAAACTAATGTTTCGCATACATTTTGATAAATTGATCAATTTATTTTGTACAGGTTTTTCTAATTGAATTAGATACGGTGGAATTCCGATTTTACATGCCCGGTATTCACGTTAACCCTCAATTTGCGTATTATTTCTGCAATTCCGTGACATATAAATACATTAAAAACCCTATTTTACGCCTGTCTTTCCCGCAATTTACGTTTAAAATGTATTCAAATTCGTTCGGCCAGTTGCTTGTCGTTGGAGGCGGGAAAAAATGTATGAATAGCCCTCGCAGACTTACTTAGACGTCAAATCCAACGTGATAACATCGGACGTGGTGAAATTTGATGAGATAGTGGACCGTCGTGTAAACGAAAACTTGACAGAAGAAGAAGAAGAAGAAGTGTCTGCTCATCCCATAAACCCAAAGGACGATGTCATATTTTACTAGTATTAATAATGTACCACTAGAAATATTTAATTGACTTATTTAATTTAAACGACAAAAACACAGATTTTTTTCAATAAAAAAAATTTTTAATCTATTTTTTTTTAATACCCCAAATTTACGTTTTTTCCCTCTTTAAACGATTTTTTTTTTGTTGGTCCCTTTGAAAATCGGGGTTCCGCTGTATATTGATTGAGAAAAACTAGGCACGGTTCAGTAATGTCGAATGCCCTTCAAAGCTGTCGTCACACGCAAAAATAGAGACAGAATTATGTTCCAGCGAGAGAGGAAACGTCTGCATCGAAAGTGTGCGAAAGAGACGACGTTAAAAAAGTAATTCTCTTGCAAGATCCTTTAAATTCAACATTATAAATATTATTAACGAACCTCTCGCCGTCTTCATACCTAGACTAAATTTTGCGCACATCGTGACTCATTGGGACCTTAGTAAAGCATATGTTCATCTCGTCTCCTCCACAAATCTACTCTTAAATCACACATTCTTAAGTCGTGTCGTGTCACGTGACTAAACATTGTTTACTTTTCAGTTTTAGGGATTGTGGGGTCCTCATTTTCATTCGATCCTATCACTCCGAAGGGATTCAGGGCTGACCGCCCATTCATTTTCATTGTGAACCCTAAGAAACCGCTGTTCGTTGGACAATTTGCAGGAAAATAAGTAAATACATACAAAAGTATTAGTCTAATGTACTAGTATACATCTCATAACTAATAATATCTTATATATATATATATAACGTAAATATCTTGCGCATGTTCTATTTGTTTGTGAAACACTATTAATATCAACCCGCCTTACCAGTATATTACTAATATACTGGTGAGGCGGGTTACAATTATACAGTTCTCTCTCTCTCTCTCTCTTACCCTCTCCCTCTCTTTCCCGGCCCACACTCTCTCTATCTCTCTCTCACACACTATTTGAAATATATCAAACTAATTGGGAATTTTCACGTTTTTTTGTTTCAAAATGTTGAAATAAATCGGAAACAGTATCTGTATTATACTTCTCTCTTTCTCTTTCTCTATTTCTCTGCCTCACTCTCCTCCTTTTTTCTATCTTCCTCTCTCCCTCACTTACCCCCCTCTCTAACTCAATTTGAAATGTTGAGAGAAATCGAAAACAACATCTGTTTTAACCCTCTCTCTCTGCTTTCCGTCTTCCCTTTCACATTCTCTCTCACTCACTATTTGAAGTATCTCAATCTAATTGTATCTTTTGACTCCCTTCCTCTAACCCTCCCCTCCCCTCGCACTCAAAACGAGTTTTTTTTTTTGTATTATGGCATTTTAAAAATGATACGGTAAATTTTATCATCCTTTCAGGATTGGTAGTTGCTGAATCGTATGCCATTTTCACATCGGAACCCAAGCGTTTCCTGGCCGACCACCCCTTCGTATTTTTCCTGAAAGATGAGAATACAAGAATCATTTTTAAGGGACGCATGCTCCACAACTAACACAAACGGTGAATGGACTATAATTATATCATTTGAAGTATTTAATAGTTAGGTTGGTGGGAAAATAAACCTGCTTTTTGTGTTCTGAATTCTAACCTTAATATTTTTTCAATAAAGTGTAAATTTCATTGTATTCACGTTAATATTATTTTAATGCATATTTTCCAGTCTGTATTTTGGTTAGCATACATTTTATTATGCTACCGGTTTTTTTTAATCAATTGCGATATTGAATTAACAATATAAAATAAACAATCAAGACAATATTAATAATAATAAATATTTATTTATTAAACAGAACACATTCTTATTGTGAAGTTGTAATTATTCAGAACAGACGGTCTGTGATGTTTTAAATACTAATTTAATTAAAAATATATACATATAAAATCAATTTTGTCGAAAAATATTTGTTTTTGCGCTACCGGGAATATTTGCGATTCCGTAAAAACAATGCAGATGGCTTTCAATTAATGGAACGACAGATGTATTAATTTGAAAAAGTGTAACACATAGGTTCGAAAATTTGTCACGAAAAATATTGGCGCTATAACACAATTGGTGGTGTACTTCCCCGAATTGGAAATAGAGATCCAGGTTCGAAACCCGGTAGCGCAAAAACAATATTTTTCGACAAAATTGATTTTATATGTGTATATATTTATAATTAATACATTAAATTAATATTTATTTGATTGCATATTACGGTAATATCTTTGAAGTTATACAGCGTATTTTTGTATATTAATATCTGTATATTACAAGGTACATATTTTATTTCGCAATAATTGTCGTACAGTTTATTTCAAAATACTGACCGCACATCGCTAGTAATCACAATTGAAACGATGTTTTTGAAGACAAGATTATTTTTTTCAGGGGTGAATAAAATGTGTAGTCACCGAGCTAATGATCACTAGGCATGGACTTAGGTTATGCTGTTAATATCAATGCTGTAAAAGCGATAGGTATTATCATTTCAGACGCATGTTTTTGTGTTAGTATACCTAATAAAGAACAGCTGTAGGGGGGGGGGGGGCCTTTCCCGGGACCGGTTTAGAAGCTAGGGCTCATCAAGGCTAATAAAAAATACGCGACTTTAATTTTAATACATTTTAACAATTACAAAACGAAAAAGGAAAAATAATTCAGGATGGTTATTAGCATTTTTTTTTTTAAACTCTTAAGTGCTGTCTTTATTTAAATAAAATCATATTACATAAATCCATAACAAACATAGTATTACATGCAGATGGAAAATTAAGGTGCAGTTGTTCAAGGCAGACACTCAGGGATCAATTCATCAAAAAACACTCCCAAAAGGGAGACAGTGGACAAGACACAAAACGATTGAGTCATACTTTATATAGTTAGTAAACTTGTGTGAGTGTGTGTTATTACTATTAACTAAACCAGTGGAAATATGTTATACCACGTTTGAAGGGTAATGGAATGCATACAGTCGAGTCCGCTTCAAAGACACACTTGCGGCGTTATGCAACACGTCTGTTAAAGCGAAGACGTGTATTCAGTACACCGCGCGGTGGGAGAGTTGCGTTACGCTAGTTAGTTCGTATACGTCTGGGACAGTTTTTCGAAAAAATACAAGCGCAGCTTTACTTGTCAATTATAAACTCTTCCGCCAGCTGTACGGTTCTAGTTAATACGTTAACATGAGAACTGTATTATTTTCATGTAGATCTGCATACTTAATACACATAATATGTCAAATAAATATAAAAATAAAACAAACAAAAAAGTCATATATAAGTCACTATATTATCTTAAATTAACCACCCCTTAAAAATGCCGCCCTGAGGCTTCATCTTACTCGCTTATTGTTCAGTGTCGGTCCTGTGTTTTATGTGAAGTGAATTATTTGTTGATTTATTTTTCAGGTTTCCAAATTCAGTTACTGTCTGGTGGAAATCGTCCACGTACGTTTGAAGCCAATCATCCATTTTACTTCATGCTTCTTCACAAGGGTGGCGCTCTCTTCGCGGGGAGATTTGTCACGGGCGGCGGAGAATAGTCTGCAGAAATATTAAAATATTTGGCATATTTATAAAACATTGTAATTTTAAAATTTATTTGCATAAAATACATTATTGTAAAAAGACTGTAAGAGAGAGAGAGTCATTGCAAAGCGATGGGGAAATTAAAAATGATAAATGTAATAAAAGAAACTGGTTTTATTTAAAACGTATGTGGCCGTGTAAGGACTCGCCTATCAACCATTTAGGACCCACACTTAGGTGATCAATCAACAGATGCATCATTAAGACAATATGCACCAGAGACGGATACTGCCCAAACAACTAGCGATCACTCTTCCGCAAACCTTTCCTCATAGACATCTCCATTCAATTCAACAGCATCTCGAGCGAGACTCTTCAGAGTTCAACGCGATCTGAATCGTTTTTAGAGTTGTTTACCCTTGTTTCGATTCGTTATAATTACATATTTTAAAATTTTATTAGTTCAGTCATTATTAACATTTTCATCATAATGCCATCATAGGTTGGCTCCGGTATCATCGTACCAGAGCCACGCCTGTACAATTTGATGTGGGACTCTTTATCATATTTAATTCAGAAGGCAGCCAGAAAGAAGCTATAGAAATCATTCACTCCCAATAGCGGAGGGTAGACGTCACATTTATGTGTTGCAGTCGCAGAACTCGGTCCGGCAGAAATTCACCCTGTTCAGGTCGCAAGAGTTGCGAGCGAGTGCCGGTAGAATGCTCCATTAGGTCTCTTTAGCCACCGCTCTCACCCCAGCGAGTATAATAAATTCTCAGAAATGTTCGAGATTCCTTTGATTTCTTAATAGATAATAATTTAACTGTGTAATTCATCACATTAATAAACTAAATTTTGTAAGTACTCTTTCATTTCTACACCCTGCTCTAATACAACAACAGACGCCCTGCGACACTGCAGACACTGCGACATACAAACAACACGCGCGAGACTAGAAGATTTTGGGACCTTCTGTCTCACAGCAACAAAACCTTCAGACACAATCACGACATCCGCACATAGTCTGCTCCTACATGTATATCATTTAATTGATTAAGGAGAGTTAAGGATACTAAAAAAAAAAAAAAACAGTAGAAAATACTCATTCATACGACCGTTAGAAATAATATATAGTAAAAAATTATTATGCTTTTGATTAAAAACTTAGTTTTAAATAGCAGTTGAATCCTTAAACATGTGAAAAAATATAATACAATGATTTAAATTGATTGTTCGAATGCGAAGTATTTTAAAATCATTAAATAATGTCATTCTAATTTAAATTTTGTTAATTTTATTAATACAAATTTACCTTCGTAATCTTGACTTTGGATCAATAAGAAAACACTATTACATATGTAGTCGTATATTAATTTTCAGTAAGTAAAATTTTTAATAGTCTATATTTAAATAATATTCAATACAAATGAAATGTATTAATTAGAAAGATATACATGTAAAATCAATTTTATCGAAAAATATTGTTGTTGCGCTACCGGGATTCGAACCTGGATCTCTTTCCAAACCGAGAAAGCTGCATTATCCAACTATGCTACAGCGACAGCTACAAATTTTCGCACTTATATGTTACGCTTTTCAAATTAATACATCTATCGTTCCATTATTTGAAAGCCATCTTATTTATTTTTACGGAATCTATCAGCAAAATTTTATATACTTAGGGATAAGAAATTTCAATAGCCTCCCTACACAAATGAAAGAAATGAAAGATATAAAAGAGTTTAGAAATAAATTAAATGTATACTTCAGAAACACATAATTAGAAAATAAATAAAATACACAAAATTATTATAGTGTAACTCCCTCTCCAAGCACAAGAGCTAGTCTCTTTTTTGGAGAGGTAAGTGAAAAAAAAAACATGTAATAAAAAAATTGTAAAAATGTCAAATAAATAAAAAAAAATATATTAGTTCAAAAGTTTAATTAATTTTATTATTTTCATAAAATCTGGCGTATAGATTAAAATAGATAAAAATTAATAATAAAATTCTCATTTTTGTAAAAAAACGCGAAAAGATAAATTACAATTAAAAGTCCATTCTTAACGTATTTAATGAATCTGTCGAAGATGTCCGATGCACCTAGTAACTGTAGGATATCTGCATATCTGTTGAGCTAACCGATAACCTGTATTTTCGCAAGCGATATCTTTTGTTATTCAAACTAAATTCAATGCAAAAAATATTTTCTTGTGTATTTAGCCGTACGTCATCGGCAAAACCCCAAAGACTGGTTTGCCAAGTGATGTCTAACAAAAAAAAAAAATTTCATCTCAGTCATATGTATATTATACAAATAATGTTTGTTTGTTATTCAGCAATACAAAATAATAAAAAAAAGGCTTCCAATTGCTTACCCGCTAGTGGCTAATGATTTGTAAATGTATTTATAAAAACTCCGTCAATAAAAACACAAGTTGTTTCGTGTTGGCTCTATTCGAGAGAGCTTGTTATAAAATATTTACCGGCATCTTGTGCAAACAGAATTCCTGCCTACGTGCTATTTTCAGCGTATGCCGGAAGTGATGTACAAGTATATGAGCCTTTATATTAATTTTTCGAAATTTTCTTGTGAAATACATGCCTCAGATGTATGTGGCATACCATCCTGTATAGAATATGTTTTTATAGTTTTTCATCCGATTCCAAATAGCATTTATGTGTTTATTATTGTCTATCCGCGAACAAAGGTGGAATAATTTTAATTACATCGAGATTTTATTAACGTGTTAATTGTTTTAGGAAAAGCTTTTGTTTCATTTAAAAAAAAATATATTTTAATATTACAATATTACATTTATAAAATAATCAGTAGGATATACAGGATGACCCAAAAAAAGTGAGAACATTTCGTAAATGCGATATAATTACATCAAAATTAGTTTAACTATATCAACGATACCTTAAATAGTTTACTAATTTACTTACTTACCTATTTACCTATATTACGTTTTATTTCGACAATTTCCGGTCGCCATCTTTGATTATTAATTTTCCCATTGTTTATATTTGGTTTTTTCAAATTGTTGCCCAGAATGACAAAAATCACCGCAGAAGACCGTATTCTGATCAAAAATTAGCGAAATGAAAAACGGGGTGCTAGAAAAATGATCAAAGAGTTTCAAAACAAAGCCTTGAGTATAGCTAGACATTACAGCAGGACGGAGCTCCATCTCACACAGCCAGAAATACAATCAACTTTCTTCATCGTGAGAATGTTAATTTCATCGAGCCAGGCATGTGGCCACCGAACAGCCCAGATTTAAACCCACTAGATTATGCAATATGGGGTGTTTTGATTATTTCTGATTAGCTAAATATTGTGCAAAAAAAAAATTACATTAAGAATTATATTATGTTTGCAAATAATTCATGTGTTACGAGATGCTCTCACTTTTTTTGGGCCACCCTGTATATATATATATATATTTCTTTTAACATTTATTTCTTCTCTTCATAGAGAGTACTCTCATGAGTAAGACTCGTGTATAAAAAAGGAATATATATGATAATTTATGTTTCAGTTAGTCTGTGTACATATTTTTTTTACTTCAGATACAAATTGATTGTAGTCTGTAATTGTTCTAATCGTGATGGGGAGATTGTTAAAAAATTTGATGCCTTGATAAATAAAGTGATTTTGGGTCGCGGTGTATTTTAATTTTGCAATATAAATGTGGTCTCTAAATCTCGTAGATCGGAATTCGCTTCTAATATTTAATTTATGTTTAATATAAAAAAATTGTATAATTGAATTTTTATTTGTATATGTCTATTATTTTAGGTACTTTTTTTAGAATAATTTTTATCATCATTTATTGAGTAATTTCTAATTATGATATTGAAGTTTTATTATATGCTCCTCCCCATCCAATAATACCTGACTGTACAAACGCGTAATAAATTATTTTCATATTTATAAGTGATAAGATGTTTCCGCGTCTTAAATGAAATATAGATTCCAAGATGTTTCCATGAAACAATAGAGCCACTCCCAATCCTCACGGCCCCCGTAGCCAACTGTATTTAATTTAATTCAATTCACACCCGTTGATGGGGAGGATCGCTCTTCCCGAAACTAGTCGTTGTATTAATTCAAAAATTGTGCGCGCGCTGTATAATGTCAATATAAAAATGTTACACACGAAGTAACTGCCAAATCAATCAATGAGCAATTTAAAAATAATTTTTCTATATGCATCAAACGCCTACAGATGGAAGAATCATAATTATGTATTTTAAATACTTCTGTGACGGTCAATGACACCGTTGAAGTCGTTCTTCAAGGTGAGCTTCTTCTTGCCCACGATGTGCGGCAGAATAATAAAATATTTTTTGTTTGCATAGCAAACTGGTATGCAAAATCTTTTGATATCGCGAGTCTCTAGAAACGGTTTCAACTACTGGTTCTGCAACTTATTCTAAAAAATACAACAATAGGAAATAGCGCTATAGTTAAGAAGAATTACCGCGTCTAGTGTGATGTACGCGAAGAAAGTAACAATATTATTTATTTAATTTAAATATAACAGTACACATACAGTTTAAACATTACATTAAAAAATAAAAACTATGTATAATTTACATACAAATATTTCTTCAGCTCGAGTATGCTCCTGCAACGAAATTCAACTTGTTACCAAGCCGATGCATCCGCGATATTGGCGAGTTAACAGCATAATTATTTCTATGTGTATCTACAAGGAACACTTCGTGTTGTCTCGTTTGAGTTGGTACTTTATACGAAACCATTTGTGTCAACTCAGGGCAGTCCAACATGCTATTGAGCATTTTATATAGATGTACTGTATCGCTCACATCTCTTCTCCAGGCTGTCGGAATATGCGATTTAAAATTGATAAATCTTATAAATTTGTAGCGACCATAATTCAAATCTACCGCTATCTCAGTCGGCATCGACGCTAGCGACAGCGCTGCCGGCTGCTGCCACAAGTCTGGCTCAATTCACCGCCAGACAGTCTCTCCAGTTTCAGCGTTTCACAATGGTGGTCTTGCCGGCCCGCCGTCGCCGAGCAAGACCGCCAATTCATTTCATTTCATCATTTCCTACATCTTCATTCGCTGTATTCATTTGTATCTGTCTTCATTGTTTTTATCATTCGTCACAATAAACCTCAACACACACGCCAATCACATTTCTTTCATTTAACCACCGTCCTAACCCCCAAAAATTTATGTTGCAATCTTTCGATTTTTATAATATGTGAGCCATAGTAGGGAGACCACAGAGTGGAGTTGAACTCCAGCGTACTTCTTACAATAGATGTATATAAAGTTGTTAGAGTCAGAGTTTTTGGCTGTCCTTAACACAGATCCTGAGGATTTCATCGCTTTATTACAAATTTTGTTGTAATGTTGAATAAATGCCAATTTTTCGTCGAAGAGCACACCCAAGTTCCGCACAACTGTGACTCTACTCAGATCAATATTGTTAACGCTGTATTAAAAAAGGAGTTGAGTTTTACATCTATTAAAACTTATTTGTTTACATTGAGATATAGTTCGTTAGCACAGCGCCACATATAAAGAAAATTTAGGTTATTTTGCAAAGTAATACAGTGGTTTATGTTAGAAATTGCTTTATATATTTTAAGATCATCTCCAAACAACAGAGCACGAACTCCATTAAAAATATCAACAGTATCGTTTATGAATAGTAAAAATGAAACAGGTCCGAGGTGGGACCCTTGTGGTACCCCACTGGACGCTTCAAATTGAAAAGATTTATAATTATGTAAAGTTTTCTAGAAATTAGGTAGCTTTCGATCTATTTTAAAATGTTAAAGATTTTAATTTTTTTTAATAGTAGTTTATGTTGAATGCCTTGCTGAAGTCCGTATACAACGCATCCGTCTGCAAATGGTTATTCATATGTTTGTACAAAAGTAAGTTTATAAATTATTTTTTATTAAATAATTTTTTTTGTATCTGTTATAAATTTCTTAAGAAACACAACTTCGAATAGTTTTGGAATCGCGGACAGCATGCATACGGGTCTGTAGTTTGATATATTATTTTTATCTCCGTTTTTTAATATAGGAGATATATAACTGATTTTCCATTTATCGAGGAATACTCCGGACTGCAAAGAGAAGTTAAATATTTTCGTTAATGTATTCGTAAGTTGGTTTCTACATTTAATTTAAAAAGTCGGTTTACGGACGATAGTTTAACGTGACAACGTCATAAGAAAACATTGATGAAATGATTGTATACTTTTATGAATAAAATGGAATCATTTTTATTGAATTATCATTATTTTGTATGGATACGAAGAAGGAGTGAAATGAAATCTACAATTTTTTATTGATATATTTTATTCGCACTCATTAATTCAAATATGTTTATTACTTTGATGAACAGTTTAGTATATTTGTTATACGTTAATCAGATTTTTAATATGCAAGAATTAATTACCTTTATTGCCGCAATTGTTGTTGTAATATAAACAATGAAAACCACATTGACATTTCACTTCACTTTATAAACAGTTGTAAACAGATCACGTGTAGGTACTGTAGGTGTATAAGTTGTGTGCTGCCGCTGTCTCTTTTCTACTCAGACGCATCGACCAATCGAGTGGAAGAGAGATAGATGCGGCACAATCCGAACGGTAGGCCGATCGTGCCTCTCTATCGCTTATCCGCGCTCTCGCTCGCACGCTTGCCTTCGGCGTAACGCGACAAACGGGACAATGAGTCATGTTTTTTCGTGCGTGCAGCGGGCGTTCATCGATTTATAAGACGTTGTCACGTCAAAAATAAAAACAAACCTTACTTCTACGATCCGATCCAAGGAAACGTGGAGCAAAACCTAAGGATACTTTTCAGTGCCAAAAATGAATACCAAATTCGGTCAACGAACTTTCATGTTTTGTGCACCGCGTGTATTTAACAAATTGCCACTATACCTTAAAGGGTCTAATTTGATTAACGTTTTTAAACCAAAAATAACAAAGTAGTTGCTTAATGTGGTTAGAAAGCAAAATGAAACTAATTCGTCATTTGTGCTAATCTAACTACTTACACATTTTGTCTTCAACTATTGTATATTACTGACAATAACATTTTTATAACTTTTTTTACAATAACATTACTTACTTTATAACGATTGTACCTTAACAATTACAATTTGTAAAAACTGTACAGGTGATTGCTGTAGAACAGACCACGTCTAGTAAAGAAGTAAAGTAATTACATTTATTTTCATAAAAGAGCGTCGCGCTTGGGCGCGCGCTTTCTCGCATCGAAGTCGTGGCTCGGAACACATCTAATATATTTATACTTATACTTGTAAGCTCAGTAATAAACTGTATTATTGTTACATGGAGTTATCTTAACTACCTGATTTCCAGCACACACGAAGTACAAGATGACACCACCCTTCGCAGGCGAAAAAATCGGTGCAAGGAACTTTACATTGAAAATGAAATATACTATATTTTACACGCATTTAAAAATGCATTGCCCAACTAGGCAAGCCTGTTTTAGGGCAAATTGGTAAACAAATTACATTTCACAAATCCGAAATTCATTGAAGGCAAAACACAATCAAATAGAATACGTAACATACAAGGCAAATAAACGTAAACATATTTTTAAAAATATAAAAAGAAAGAAAAAATGTGCAATTCAATATGTAGAATGTAAGCACATATAAGGTAAAGGGAAATATGCAAGATCAAAACACACAAAATGCAGTTATAAGAATTATTTAATAATTTAAAACATACTTTTAAAATTAGCAATATTAACTTTGTGGTTAAAATTCATATTTTTATTTATTATCTTTGTTTTATTAACCACTAAAATGAGTATAAATACAACTACCGGTTTCGAAAAATATCATTTTCTTTTTCAGGATGTCATAACTAACTAAGACATATATTATTGTATTTTACCAGAATCTATTTTTAAAAATATTTTTTTTTTAGTACCTAACTCAAATCATTACTCGAAATAATACAAATTTAATTTAATTTAATACAAATTTACTCGAATAATTTTTAGAATGGGACTCGCAGTTAAATTGAGTTGGTTGTTTATAATTTTTTGATTCGTTTTACACGCTTTATTTATCTCCAACGATTTCAAACTATTTAATTTGTGACCTATTTTAATTTTACCTCAATCTCGCTTACACATAATAAAACTTTTCGGGAGTGTTAGTATACACCCCGCGACGCTTGTAGTTGTGGTGGAGAGGAATCAACAAATGAACCAGCATCTTGTAGACGAAAAGTAAGTGCCTTTCTTCCTTCCTCATGTTCCTCATATCATCAGTGGTGTAACCAGTTTATTGTGGAGCTTTTCTGCGATAAATATTGTGATCATAGCCAACGTCCGTTGAATGAATAAGGCACCAGCAAAAAAAATTCGAATTAATATTGGGCACCGCTTCTTCTTCGCCCGCACCGAGTGTTGACTAGCGGCGGTCTGGACTCCGCGTTTTTCTTTGACAGATATGACAGATGGCTCCGACAGACACTCTGGCTAAATCCTGTTCCTCAGTCCTGCTGCGGAGCCCGATCAAGATGGCCACATTCAGCAACATGATTTCGGGTGAGAATCCAACACCGGTTACATAGCAAAATAATGTATTGTAAAGTTGTAACGAGCTGTAATGATTCATATTATTCTTATCTATTGAAATTGTTTATTTATCTTTCGTTTGTCGAAATTGTATTAAAATAGTTTGCTCAGTAACAGTGTATATAAGAATATTAATTAATAAAATAAAATAATGTTTAAGTTTTAAACCATCTACTTTATTATGCACATACACTAAAGTCAACTAGTTTCAGTTGGACCCAACCTTCTTCAGGACAATATAGTATATAGAATCATACTATATTGTCCTGAAGGTCTCTTTTTTTGGAGAGGTAAGCGATTAAATAAATATATAACTTTAATAATTATAAAAATTGTAAAAAAATTCAAATAAATAAATAATAAAGTAGTTTAAAACTAAAATATTATTTAATTTAATTATAATGTCAAGCCACAACGTGTTAGCTTTCTTTCAAAATTTAATTAATTTAATTTAAATGCAGCTTTAAACACTAATTTAATGTATTAATTCTAAATATATACATATAAAATCTATAAATATTTATAATTAATACATTAAATTAGTATTTAAAACATCACAGACCGTCTGTTCTGAATAATTACAATTTCACAATAAGAATGTGTTCTCCTTAATAAATGCAGCTTAAATTCTTTTCATAATTCATATAAATTCTATAGTATATATTGCCGATTGCATACAGCTACGCTGGCCGCGGCGTGGCCATGGCCAATTTTTCCGTAAAATCCATGTTTACAAGCTTACATTAAGCCGATTTTTCTGCGGGGGTAGGCAGAAAGGGTACAGCGCCACACTCTTCTGTCATGCCTAATACATTTACCTCGTCCATTGCCGATTGTTGAGACTTCTAATACAACCATCCCCTAGTATTTGGTTGACATGGTCATGTCAAGTCCTTTACGGATATTCTTTTTATCTGGTTCCATCAACTGTCATTAGTCATTTGTGTGACATATGTTCCCATTATTATGAAAGTGGTCTAAGTCACGTTTCTATCGTGTCGAGATATTTAAAGGTTTGAATTGATTAAAAAATATTTTCATATTACACAATGTTTCAAAATTTATTTAGCCTACCAAATATATAATTTATTTCGACATATTGCGTGGAAATAAAAAATTTAAGATTGAAATGACTTACTTAAAATTTTCACAATTATTACAATTTGCATCATATTATATTAAATTGACAAAAGTGTACTGCGTCTGTGTTACATATCTTTATCATATGGTTTTTATCTAGAAAACCAGATTTTACGAATAAAATATGTATTTTTATGAGTATAAATGACTGGCGCCTGTTTTCACGCAATCTGTTTTACATCAAGTGTTGGTGATTTGTCTTCCACAGGCGCACTGCTTATTATTTGAATTAAAGAGATATCCTGTGGACACATTATGATTTTTATCAGTCAGTTTTAGTTCAATATTTAAATTAAAAGTTCTGACACATACAGATTTTTATCTTCTCTCTTCTTATTCTTTTTATTTTCCTATCAAAACACTTTTTATGATTTTATCAGTGTATTAGCATTTTTTAAAATATATTTTTGGTAATCTAGTATTATATTAATTTAAAATTATAATTTTTTTTTAATATTTCTTGCCTTTGACCACTTTTATAATAAAATGATAAAATAATCAAAGAGTTTCAAAACAATGCCTGGATATTACATCAGGACGGAGCTCCATCTCACACAGCCAGAAATACAATCAACTTTCTTCGTGAGAATGTTAATTTCATCGAACCAGGCATGTGGAATATGGGGGGTGTTTTGATGATTTCTGATTAGCTAAATATTGTGTAAAAAAAATTACATTAAGAATTATAATTAATTATATTATGTTTTGAAATAACTCACATGTTACGAGATGTTCTCACTTTTTTTGGACTACCCTGTATGTTCAAAAATTTGTCGTCAACTTACTACGTTGACTACACAGTGTGTAATCGGTTAATACATTTCCCCGGATAAGAAAGGATCTAGTTTCGAATCTCGGCAGCAACAAATATATTTTTACCATAAATTGAATTTTTCTGTATATCTTTCTAATTGATACAATTTAATTTATATTATTTCAGTATTGTTTCTTGCGCTGTTCGCGTCGTTGGCGGAATCCACCCCCACCCCCGCCCCCGCGACGGCCGAGCAGCAGCGCCAGCTCAGCGACGGCATCAGCCACTTCTCGCGGAACTTCTACAAGGTATACAAAGTAGACGTCAGCTGTCAACCGATGATAAATAATACAGCGCCGCCTCGAGGCATGCGAACACTGGGTAGCTGCCCAGGGCGACGCACTTCAAGGGGCCACAAGCTGCCATGATTGTTTTTATTCTCCAATGTTAAAAACGTATCATTTAAAAAAATATCTGTCTGTGAATCTTTATCTAAAATTACAGATCACGTGGTTGGTAAGCGTAATTGATATATGTCAAATAGTAAAGCAACCTTTAACAAATCCGCTGGATGATGGTACAGATTATCAAAAATATCATATATAATATTTGAATATTAACATTCATTTTCATTACAAATCCGTTAGATGGCAGTACAGATTAGCTAAAAATATATATATTTTTTTTTTACCTGTCCATATTATTTAATTTCTTTAAGTTCACTATATCTTTCATATTTATGCTTATAATAACATTCTAATCGCTTCAGTTTAAGATAGCTCTAGCTATACATACTATGTATACAGCATGTACCTATCATTTTACTAATATTTTGTTAACTTTGTTAAAGCAATATAATAAGAGATTTCTACATTGAAATATAGATTCCACGGACGCCCTGGCTCCCCGTTTAAAATATATTACGATAGAATAAAAAAAAAATTAAGTTTACGTATGTTTATGTAAATACCTTCGATAGCTGGTTCCCAGGTTTCCGATTAACAATAAGCACACATAGGATATACGTGCTGCACTAACCTTTTTAATCTTGCTGTCTTTCTGGTCCGATGTTGTTGTTCTTTTAGCTGGGTTGTCTTCTTTAGATTTCGACCAACCGAAGCGCGCAATGGTGGTTTATTTGAACCCCTGGAGTGGTCGAAGCACGGGTTGTAATAAGAATGACGCCTGTCGTTTACCGTCTTCTTAGCATCAGAAAAAAGGCGGCAATACTCACATACACACACATATACATTATTATAAATCAGGAAATCCAGTGGTGCCAATTGAAGTAACAAGGCGTGTAAACAATATATGTATAAATGTTTCAGGCGACCGCGGAGCTGAACCCTGGCCAGAACCTGATCATGTCTCCGCTGTCAGCCCAGATGGTGCTGGCCATGCTGTCCCTGGGCGCCGAGGGAGACACCCTCGCGGAGCTCAGCAAGACGCTCTACCTGCCCAGCAAGGACTTTGTGAGTTCACTTTCTTGACAGATAAAAACAATATTAATTTTGTTCTTCAGATAAATTTCTTCTGTCGTTGATTTATGGTATTTAAAGTCTGGGGCGAGAGCGAATCATGATGCATATGCATACTGGTTACATTTATGTGGGCGGTCATTATATCGCGTGAAAACTGTGTAATGAGGTTTTTCATTGTATTTCGTTCGCATAAAATCGCTCGGAATCAGACTGTAAGGTAAAGTTTGAGCAGGAGTCAGAGTCGGTTGATTTAAAATGGATAATTCTTTACGTGCTTTGTGTGTGGCAAATTTGAACTAATTCTTATTCCTGCTGCAGACCAGGGCCGCCTTCAAGCCCGCCATCGAACAACTGAATGCCGCGAAGGGCGTGACGCTGAACGTCGCCAACAAGGTGTTTGTGAAAGAGGGCGAGCAGTTCGCCCTGTCCACCCAATTCAAGAAGGATGCTGTCGACGTCTTCCAGTCCGAGGCGGAGAATATCGACTTTACCAAGTCCACGCAGGCTGCGCACACCATGAACTCATGGGTAAGCTGCATTCTGCATAGCTATAGCTACAGGCTCCCATGGAGACAACTCTCCGTCTCAAATATTTGCCGTTTCGTGCCTCACTTCACGCTCATACATTAAACGCCACATGTCATCAAGATATAGATGTCTCGTAGAGACGAAGCTATTACTTTTACATGGGAAGTATGGAAGTCTTGGGCATTACAGGGCTTACGACCTGTCATCGGCTGGCTTAAGTGATCACTTTACATAATGACGTAATGTTCACCTATTTACCCACGCTACCACATCTATCAAATTTTTGAAAGTTGTTCAGTTTCAATTATCAGCTTCAGCGACATCTATTCTGTTGCATGAGAATGAATATCAAATTAAAAATAAAAAAAAACCACAGATGGCGACAGCATAATTGGTAAAAATGATCAGCTGATGACAAGTCGTAAGCCCTGAAATTCCATCTTGATGGTGATAAATCCTAGTAATTGGTATCTACAAAGATTTGGACATACTCAAAAATATTGCCAAATGTCATATTTGCAAATTAAACTTGACGTTTAAATAGTAATTAATGTTTTTTCAGAATTTTCCAATCATTTATTAGAAAATGATTATACTTTTGATAAAAATTCGAGATTGTCTGTTTTACACATGAACAATACTGGTCTTAAATATAATAATTTAGAATTGTTATAAATAAATAAAGCGTGCAAAATTAACCAAAAATATTATAAATAACTAACTTAATTTAACATGCTTTGATTTAATTTTTTAAATTTAATTTAATAGATTTTTTAATAACATTAGAATGACGCGACGTAATATATGTTTTTGTAAGTTAATATATCATAATAGCTGTATTAAATTCAGTTTAATTATTAAGTTCAAATGAATACTCCAAATTTGATAACCTAACAAAGAGAAGATTCGTCGCGTAATATATATATATACTATTACTCTTCGGGACGACATGTGAAGAAGAAGAGTTTTAGATAATTAATAATTAAAGATATCTATGGTCGCGACGAGATATCTGCAGTGTCAAGTGACCCCAATTATTGGTAATCACGAAAAAATGTTTAAAATTCGACCTGCTGTGTTATACATTAATTAAATGTAAACATATATTCAATTTTATCGAAAAATATTGCTGTTGCGCTACCGGTATATCTTTCTAATTAATACATTTAATTAGTATTTAAAAAATCACAGAGCTACGTTCTGAACAATTACAACTTCGCAATAAGAATGTGTTCTCTTTAATAAAAAATATGTTTATTGAACAAGAGAACTTTGAGATTATTAATGCGAACCGATTTTTATTTAAAATGCCCCAGTTTCTTCAAAAAAATCAGTATTTAAACATTGCTAGTTTTGTTTCATTAACACTTGGACTCTGCCGGTTTTGATGTAAGTGATTTGACACAGCAAGTATGAAATACAGTATGGCCGCTATTTAAAATTTAGCAATCCCGATTGGTTGGTACAGAGATTGCTGTGTTTGTTATAAAAGCGACACTGGATTTAATACGGTTATGTTGCCGATAGATTTTGTCACTTATATGTATATAAAGTTTATGCAGATTATGCTATATTTTCGGTAGTAAGTCGGAATTACCGCTAGGTGGGAAGGAATATCGGGAGGTATGGAATGTAAATGGGTTCTATCGAAGGACCAGTAATCTCGGAGAATCGGCATTTGGGAGGAACGCTCGCTTTGCCTCAAGTATGACGTCTCCGAACTCCTTGAAGTCGCAGCCGAGTTCATACACTGCAATGCTCTTGGATGTTTAATAATCTTCCCCCCCGCGCAAACAACAAAATCAATATTTCAAAAATTGATACTAAAAACAGTGCACCACCGCACTGGAGATGACTGGTCCACAACGCGAAGGTCGATATGTCGAATATTGATCTAGTGGCGCCCAATAACGCCAAGAGCTAGACTCATGCTGAGTACGAGCAATAGGTATAGGGTCGAGGAGGCGGAAATATGGACGCGGATATGCGACAAAAACATAATGCTCGCCAAAGCCTGCCTATATCTAATGTTTATGTATTTTTGTGTTTTTTTTTAGATCGAGAAAAATACCAATGAAAAGATTAAAGACATCATCAGCCCAACCAGCCTGGATGACGCCACACGGCTGGTACTCGTTAACGCCATTTACTTCAAGGTCAGTACATTTAACGTGCTCGCTGAATTTTTGACACGTGATCAGACAAATTTGGGCACACTCGGTCACTGCTGACCACATACTTTATTTAATACCCACCCTTAAACAGACCATTGTATGAGCTATTGCTGCCATATCATATTGGCATTTTTTAAATGCTAAATTTTAAACACGACTACCAGACAAAATATTTCTCTCACTCTTTCCCGTCTAGAATCTTCTTTATTATTAATATAACACCATAATTATTGCAGTACATAACAGGTGAGAAATATATTTTAGTGAATAGAGAAAATATTCAAAACATAACAAGGAAACAAAGAGATCGACTCGTAGTTAGAACACCACCTGGCAGTTGTCTTCCAGGTAGCAACACACCGAGGAGTCTGATTTGAAAACCAATCAGAGCCCTTCCACAGCTGGCCTTCTCAAGATTCCCCATCTGGACACCCATACCCCTTGCCACAACACTCTCATCATCGTCACTACTGGCTTAGCAACCCCTGGAGAGTTTTGGCCTCTATTATACACAGTTTTATCGTTTTGTTCACTACGATCCGGAAAAGCTCTACAGTAGACTGGTCAAACCGTTGCCTCGGATTCTTCAGCCATGATACGTGCGGACGATGATAAGGTATTGGTGTCTGGCAAGAGCCGGCGAGAGCTAGAAGGAAAGGCTGATAAGTCGATAGATTTGATAGTGGATTGATGTGCAAGGAACACGTTGGCTCCTGCTCCTCAAAAGACGATAACCTTGATGCTGAAAGGAAGACTACGCAGAGAATTGAACCCGATAGTACGTATGAATGGTGTAAGCATCAGGTTTGAACGACAGGTATTTGAGTGTTATTATTGATATCTCGGGTTCTTTATGGGAGATCCTCCGAAGAACTGCTGAATAGCTTCATTATTATTATTTTGTTTTTTTTTTTTATCTTCCGCCCAAATATAATCTTCTACTGTGGGTTAAATCAACCGACAGTGGTGCGTGAAGGGTGAGTCTGTTATATGTTTTTCTTTTGTGCCATCCATTTCCCGGAAGGGAGTGCCTTTTAACTTCTCCTCTGCTCCCCGGCCTTGTTAATTGCATTATTTTATGTTATCTTTATGTTATGTATTGTAAATATTATTATTTATTTATTTACTAATAAAGTGAGTCAACCGGAGACAATGAGGGCAAATCTTGTTTTGTTAACGGTGCGGTATCGCCCTGTCAATATGCGGGGCGTTATCGTACAGCTGCCTAATAACATTTAAAAATGCCAACCAGGCGGCGAATGAATAGGACCGAGATAGGAGCCTTGAGCTTCATTGTACAGCCGTAATATGTTTGTACCTACATGTATTATATCGTATGCACAATATAATGATGAAATATACCTTAAGTATAGTGGTAAAATATTATATAAATGTATGTATTGTGTGTAACTGAAATAAAACAGGGTATTCTGCTGGCGGGAAGCCATTCTCGGTTGTGTCTCCGTAGCCATGATATGTTACGGATGCTAAAGAGGATTTGATTGAGGGTCTGGTGGGAGTGGGTCGGGTGTCTATCAGAAATTCCGATGTACTCAATTGTAAAATGAATTTGGAATTGTTCAGGACTTTTGTGCGAGTATGGGTGTCCAGATGGGAACTTTTGTGAAGTCCGGTGATTTCTGTCTCCCAGTGTATTATGCACATAAAATACATACATGCATTTCGGGTTCATATCAAATATGTAACCGTGACATCATTGAAAAATTGAATGAGATAATTTATCTTGAATATTACTTTATTAAAAATGGTATACTCTTCACTTTGTCAGTCTCATCAGTTACGCAATATGTGCATGGGGCGGTGCAGCTCTTACTTCAATGGATTCTCTAATTAAGACTCAGAAATGCGTCATAAACAAGAGACCATTTAGACATGACTCTGAAGAACTCTTTAAATCCTTCCAAGTTTTGGATACAAGACAACTGTTTACCAGAGCAGTCTTAAAACTATTTAAAAAAAAATTAACTTTACTTCCACGATCCGATCCAAAGGAAACTAGGAGCAAAGCATTAGGATACTTTTCAGTGGCAAAATTTAATACCGAATTCGCTCAACGCACTTTCTTATTTTGTGCTCTGCGAATATTTAACAAATTGCCACTAGAACGACTTGGTGGTTGCTTGATGTGGGTAGAAAGCAAAATGAATCTAATTTGTCATTAGTGCTAACCTAACTATCTACACATTTTCGTCTCCAACTATCGTATATTACAGACAATAATATTTTTATTCAGATTGTACTTTTTTCACATAACTTTTTATAACTTACTTACCTTAAAACAATTACAACTTTTAAAAACTGTACAGGTAATTGCGTCTAGTAAATTAATTATCTTTATATTTATTTTTAATTATGTTTTTATGATTTTTCATTTGTATCTGTAATGTTTTTATAGTTTTTTATTTTTTAATCTGCTTGTGCCTTAACTGCAAGTCAGATTGTGTTAATTTTTATTTTTGTTTTGTCGTTTTTCCCCTATCGGTAGTGTGTTGTCATCTTTCCCTCTACCCCCCGACTAAACACATCTGTTTATTTGTTTCTACTAAAGTTATTTATTTTTTAATGTGCTTGTGCTTCGTTGTTTTTATATATATTTTATTGAAATTTATTCGTTTGATTTTTTTTTGTTTTTGGGCAATTTCGTGTTGACGGCTGTGCGGCACCGTCCTGTCACTATGTGCGGGACGTTGTTGTACAGTTGTCACAGTAGCATTAAATAAATGCAAACCTTGGCGGTGAGTAAGTAGTGAATACAAAAAACGTAATTAACTACCTTTTTTTCTCTTCACAGTGAAGCAACATAATACACACGTATTTTATTAATTTTCAGGGCACGTGGGCCAAGAAGTTTCCAGAAACGTGGACTACAAAAATGGACTTCTTTGTCACCGCCACGGAGAAGACCACAGTTGATATGATGCGCAATACTGACTCTTATAGATATGGAGAGTTCGCTGATTGGGACGCTCAGGTGACTTTCAGTGTTTATTTTTACAAATCTAAAAGTCTTAAGTCATCGAAGGCTCCATAATTTTATGACAGGTTGTATCACACAAGTTAATGTTTATACGGGATATTTTATACGTGTTCCATTGAAATGTGTATAATGGCAGAAGTCTCTCTGATTCTAACCCGGCGGCCTGCTAACTTGATATCATGGATTTTGTTGACCATATCCTTCGTAGTCGGACGTCTTAACCGCCGAAACAGCTGTAAAATTTAACTAACGCTGTACGCAAACTAACAGAACTCAGTAATAATAAGTTCTACAAACTAAACACTAACAATAATTAAATATATTAATTAGAAAGATATACATATAAAAACAATTTTATCGAAAAATATTGTTGTTGCGCCACCGGGATTCGAACATGGATCTCTTTCCAAACCTGGGAAGGTGCATTGCATTACCCAACTATGCTGCAGCGACAATATTTTTAGCGACAAATTTTCTAACCTGTATGTTACCTTTCAAATGTATTAATATCAAAAAGATAACATATAGGTTCGAAAATTTGTCGCTAAAAATATCGTCGCTGTAGGATAGTTGGATAATGCACCTTCCCCGGTTTGGAAAGAGATCCAGGTTCGAATCCCGGAGGCGCGACAACAATATTTTTCGATAAAATTGATTTTATACGTATATCTTTATAATTAATATATTAAATTCATATTTTAAACATCACAGACCTATGTTCTGAATAATTACAACTTCACAATAAGAATGTGTTCTAATAAATAAAAATTGTAGCTTAAAATACCAAAAATCCACATTATAAATAGATTCAAGTAACAGACCTTTAATTGTGGCCAGGTGTTGGAGCTGCCATACGAGAAGGACGAGATGTCCATGCTGATTATCCTGCCCAACAAGGTGGACGGGCTGGCCGCCCTCGAGGAAAAGCTGGCCGCCGAGGATGCAGACATCCGGGGGCACGTGGAGAAGTTGTACACGAGCGAGGTGGATGTGATCCTGCCTAAATTCAAGATCGAGTCCACCATCGACCTCACACAAGTGCTGCCCAAGGTAACACGAATTCGGAGTATTAAAAAAAAAAAATTAACGCGCTATTTCTAATGCATTTTTCGTGACAAATATAACTGGTGGATCTTCTGAATATATATTATTATTTCAGTTAATATATTAAGTCAAGGATTTCAATTATCTCAAGTCCATAATTATTAATGATGGTAGTTATGAGCGATAAATTAAACGATGCATAGGTATTGCAAAAAGAAAGTTCTACAGGGTGGCCCAAAAAAGTATGAACATTTCGCAAAATGTGATATAATTACATAAAAATAAGTTGAACTATATGAACAATAGCTTAAATAGTTTACTAATTTACTTACTTACCTATTTACCTATATTACGTTTTATTTCGATAATTTCCGGTCGCCATTTTTGATTATTAATTTTCCCATTGTTTTATTTGTTTTTTTTTCAAATTGTTGTCCAGAATGACAAAAATCACCGCAGAAGACCGTATTCTGATCAAAAATTTGCGAATTGAAAAACGTCGGGATGCTGGGAAAACGATCAAAGAGTTTCAAAACAAAGCCTGGAGTATAGCTTGACATTACAGCATAACTGAAGATTATAGTATGACGGAGCTCCATCTCACACAGCCAGAAATACAATCAACTTTCTTCGTCGTGAGAATGTTAATTTCATCGAGCCAGGCGTGTGGCCACCGAACAGCCCAGATTTAAACCCAGGAAATGATGCATTATGGGGTGTTTTGATGATTTCTGATTAGCTAAATATTGTGCAAATAAAATTACATTAAGAATTATATTATGTTTTGATATAACTCATGTGTTACGAGATGTTTTCACTTTTTTTGAGCCACCCTGTATGTCCAGACTTGATAAAATAAATATGTAGAGATTGCGGTATTTCCAAGACATCGAAGGTCAGACTCATGGAATCATGGACCCTGATTGATGCCTTTGAGATGTGGTGCTGGAGACATGTTTCGCATACCACGGACAGCGAGACGCACGAATGTCTCCATTCTGCAGGAACTGAAGATCAAAGACAGACTCAATCTGCAGCCCGAGACGAATTCTTCCATTTTAGGGCATCGGGCATAGAGCAAAGGGTATATAGCTTGGAGAAGCTTGTTGTTGTGGGCCACGGAGGTGAACGAGGAGGTAGAAGAAGATCCCCCACCCGACTTAGTGGAAATGCCATTTGGCACTTATCTGGCGACAGTTTGAAGGTCTGAAAGCGCTTTACAGTTACCTGATTGGTAGCCAGGGTCGTACCAGGTCAGTCATAACCAGTCGCAGACCACCAATCAGCAGACGCTTCACGTATTTACCTGTAATTTTGCAATCATCTTGATTACACGACATCAACTGTAAGTTATTTATTATTTGTTCCATCTGCTCTAGGCACATCTGCGCACACACACATTCCGTGATATATTACTCATCTGAACATAGTGGACAGCTGGGCGATATGGGTCCCCGGCTTCCACTCTTGTTTGTTCTGATAATTACATGCACCGCTACGTTTAGATATGACACTTACCTATTCCTATAGGTCTGTGGGATGCCGAGAAAAGTGGTGGACCGTAGTCAAGAGGGCGGGAGTTAATTTATTAGACTTTATTGATATACATGTTTTTGTTGTACCAGAGGTGAATATATTATAATATAACATGATATACATAAGATACAAATGTATTACAATTAAGTTTATTGTGTGGGGTGGAGTAGACTCCACCTCTGATATATACAGCATTGTCCTGGCTACTTTACTAGACTGCAGTCTGTGTTAAAGCAGCCAGTTTTTTTTCGCGCTATTGTGGTGTTATTTAATTCAAGAAAGATAAAGATTCAACAGGAATAAAAGAAAATGTAGTGAGAGTGTTGTAGAACTAGTGAATGAATGAAGTGTAGACACTGTATACTTATTATGTTAGAATATTGGATAGCGATGCTTCTGATTGATCTCTACTCAATTGGAACATATATTGGGTGTGTGTGTGTGTGTGTGTGTATGTGTGTGTGATGAGTGGTGGGGGTCACACTGGGGAACGGCTCTCTTATCCTGTCGTTCCTTCGCAATAATAGTATTAAATATCTGAATTCTATAAATTGCACCTTCTGTAAATAAGTTGTATTATTAATAAACGATAATTATCACATATATCGTACCAAGTTTTACTACAATCGACTAGAGAAGTACAATAAAGAGGAGAACACCAAAGAGAATCTATGATAATATTTCCAAGGGCACCGTACTGGAAAGTATATTTTTATTTATTATCTTTGTTTTATTAACCACTAAATTGAGTTTGAATACATCGACCGGTTTCGAAAAATACCATTTTCTTCTTCAGGATGTCATAACTAACCATAAATAAATATGTTAAAGAAGAAAATGGTATTTTTCGAAACCGGTAGATGTGTTTAAACTCAATTTAGTGGTTAATAAAACAAAGATAATAAATAAAAATATGAATTTTAACCACAAAGTTAATATTGCCAATTTTAAAATGAAAAGTCACTTCGTGAACGATTTCCAGTTGGTGGTGAGTGTGTTGTACAGTTTCGGAGCTAAGAACATGCAGAATCTTTGATACAATGTCGTTGTTGCTCTCGAAACTGGATCCTCCGTTATGGGGGACCGACGTGAAGGTTTCAGCACTTTATGGGACTCGGTATAGGATAACTAATTTATTGCCTTGTCATTTAAAATGCTGTTTGTTTTCAGATTGGCGTCTCAAAGATTTTCAATAGTGATGCCCAGCTCGAAGGGCTTCTGGACAGCAAGGAAAGCCTGTCAGTATCCAGAGCGGTGCAGAAGGCATTCATTGAAGTCAACGAGCAGGGATCAGAGGCTGCTGCAGTAACTGGTTAGTCGCATGACGTTCGGTTATTTTGTATCTATCTTCGTGAGAGTTTGGGTGTCTAGATGGGAACTGCTAAGGGCCTCTAGGACCCCTGGGACTCTCTAGTAGTATGTATGCGTTGTAGTCTCTATTTTGTTTTTATCGTGTCATTGGAATGTTACGGCCGGCAGTGGTGCTCTGATGACTGGCTAGTTTGTTGTTAATTCTGTATTGTTCTTTTCCCTTCTTTAGGGGCTCTCCGACCAAAGCTACATTTTAATTAATTTGTTTTTTCATCTACTATTTATTAAAATGTTTGTAAACTATCAATAAATAAATAAAGGATTGGGGCCAATGAGGCGGTTTTTGTGATGTGCGGCTCCGTCTTGTCACTATGTGTATTAGCATTTTAAAAAATGCCAACCTGGTGGCGAACGAGTAGGACCATACAGGAGCTTTTGCTGAGCGGCGGGTTCACTCACCCCCATTGCTTTCTTTAATAATTAATGTTCGGTTATCTTAAAAAATACGTATTTTTACCCTTTCAATAGTTTAAATACAATAGAAGATATTAATTTAAATACACATTAAATTAGCGCAGCACATTTAAACCAGATAGCCGGATTTAAAATATTTGGTTAACTATTGTTTTTCTTTGATTTAAAGTCCTTTTCCAAGAAGTGTGTCGTAGGCTAATTTTCAAAATGGATGAACGGAGTTTATTTGTACTACTCGAGTAGAGTTATAACATCGTTTTATTTATATCCATCCAATTGAATAATGAAACTCTGCAAAGTTGACGCCGATTCTATTAATAATACAAACCAGTTTTCATTAGAGAGGACACATTCTCAGCACATGCGCTTGTGATTATTCCCAACAGACGGTCTGTGATATTTTAAATACTAATTAAATGTATTCATTAGAAAGACATACGTGTAAAATCAGTAGGGAACAATGCATTAACCATTATGCTATACTAACACGTAAAATTTTCGAATTGATACATTTATCGTTCCATCATAGGATAATCCAGACAGAACGTTTAAGTCATAAGATTTCTTTATGAAAACCAAACCGCATTAGAAATTATTTTACAAAAAACGTGATCTAACCTAGAAAAAATACCAGTTCCTTATGTATTAATACATATATACTAAAAAAATGCATATAAGTCACGTGTAAACTATTTCCAAACCAGCTGTGTTCGGTCGAGTCTAGTTTCTTTCCACTAGATCAACAAGCGTTAGACTTGAATGCAATACGTTTTAAAATTTTCTCAGTCGCACTCTAGGACTCTGAGGATAAAATATTCACACACTCTTCCGGGACATCTCACCCTTATCTTGTCTAGACTAAATGTTGCATACATCATTACTCTTTAGGGCACGCGCAGAACAAAGGCACTCCCTTCCTACAAAAATCAGAATCCTAGCCGGGCACAGAGGGGCCAGTATATTATAAAATAAAAAATATTGTTTACCCAGTTCAAAAACAATAATTAATATATAAGAAAAATGCGGAATATATGAAATAACTTGTGGAGATTGCGATAAAAAATGTATTGGCCAAGCCGCGGGAAATATAAATACAAGAATAAAAGAACATCGCCGTTGCTGTCTAAAAAATAACAACTTTTCGGAATTTTCAAACCATATAATAGAAACAATTCACTATTTTGATAGTCAAACACTAAAACTTCTATACTCGATATATTATAATGGATTAATAATGAACAATTTAGAAACTGATGAAATACAAAAGAATTTAAATTCGGAGAGAATGCTAATTAACAACATAACATTCCGTAACACTTCACTTTTACTGTCCATATTCCCGTTAATGACCGAGACCTCCCCCCTCATCTCAAGTCCCGCCCCATTACCCGAGTAGTTTAGTTATCACCCAAATTGTGCTGATTCCGGTTGTAAATCAGAATCACCGTAAGACGTGGGGGGGGAAATAGGGAAACGTGGTACATGGAGAGGTCGGTGAGAAGATAGAGGTTTAGAAGAAAGACCAGTGATCTCGGGGACCCGGGATTTGGAAGAACTGCTCGCCTTATCTTGTAAATTCCCGTGGTCGCTGCAGAAAATCACACAACAATGGCACGTGGATGAGCCGATCTCTGCTCCAGACTGAAGATGGCGATGTCAATGTGCATCCACGACACACACAAACAATATAAGTTGTGCACACAATATCGCTTAAGTTGAAATCACACAACAATGGCACGTGGATGAGCCGATCTCTGCTCCAGACTGAAGATGGCGATGTCAATGTGCATCCACGACACACACAAACAATATACATTGTGCACACAAACAACACAATATCACTCAAGTTGACGTCTGCTGGCGTCAAGGTCACATTTCACACTGGACAATTTGGACGCGGGTATGCGACAAGAATTTTCTAACATCACCTGTTGACAAGACGAACTGCACCTCTCGAAGCTATAGCAGCGACTTGTGTGTAATACAAAGTTGTAGTATTATATTATATTTATTTACGCAATCCAATAACCGATGTCAACCTGGTATTGTCACGTTACAAATTATTGTTTATTTTTCAGTTGTACAGATTGTGGCCATCTCGGCTCCAATTGCAAGAGTATTTACGGCCAACCATCCGTTCATTTTCGTGGTGAATCCACAGAGGCCGCTCTTCATTGGACAATTTGCAGGAAAATAAGTAAATACATACATAAATACACAAAAGTATTTTACTAACTAAAATGGTGACTAACGTGGTGCTTAATATATTCATCTAATTACATTACATTATTATTTTAATATCTGCCTCACCGGGCTGCGTCCGTGTCGCGGCAAACATTTTACATGATTAAGCTATTATTTTTATGTGAGAAGTATGAAAGTGTTGGGCGTTACGGGGCTCGGGGCATTGGCTGGCTTAAGTGATCACTTTACACAATGTAACGTTCACCCATTTACCCACGCTACTACATCTATCAAATTTTTGGAAGTTGTATATATTAAGTCAAGATGGAACATTTCACTTATTTATTACCACTTATGACATACTCTACATAAATACGTACATATTAGCAATTAGTAAATGTTTGAGACGTATATAGTATTTATTTGTGTATATAAATATATTAATTATTGAACGAAAATAATGTACTGTGTCTTTCCCCCCTTCACTTCCCCTCCCGGCAACGCCGCCGACCAGTCGATTGGCGACCTTGAACCGGTACGGTTATAACGTGTACGGAACAGTTTACAATGTCATACTAATGATAGATGAGTTCTAACGTATTTCAAATTCCAAAAATTCACAACATGAAACACAAAATGAACATGTTATTTTAACCCTTCCCAAACCATGCACTAACACAGGCCTACCACATTAATTAAATCTATAATATTTCCGTAAATATACGCAACATACATTTTATATTTGAGTTAATTTGAAGGGAAATATTTACGCTTAGAAATGACTAGCGAAAAATCAATTATGTAAGGCGAATCCTACGTAAATTATTATTTTTAATCTATTCTGTTATAAAATTAATACGTTGATTAAAAATATCATTTGTGGCGAGACAGAAAGAAATCACACATTAATTTCACAGTGAAAAACATATTAATATAATGGTGTCTCTTTCTCACTAATTAAATGAAGATAGATAAAAAGGAAGGTTCTATTACACAATGTAACCTCCTATACAGAACATTATACTACATTTAAAAAAATATATATTTAATGTTAATTTAATTTGTACAGATAAGTATGCTGAAACGTGAAATCATAACATTCGGTGTGTTTACGTTTTATCTAGATTACGGTCTATGTAGCGGATTACAAAATTATAAATTTAAAAAAATAAATCAGATAATTTTGTTAAATTACTTTTATGATGAAAATGCCACCCCAAGGCTTCACCCCGTTTGCCTATTGATCAGCGCCGGTCCTGTGTTTTATGCGAAGTGAATTTGATGATTTGTTTATTTGTGTTTTTTCAGGTTTCGAAATTCTATCACCCAGTCCGGTGCGTCTACCGATTACATTTGAAGCCAATCGTCCGTTTTATTACATGCTGCTTCACAGGGGTGACGCACTCTTCGCGGGGAGGTTTGCCAGGGGCGGCGGAGAATAGTCCACAGTGGCGGAACATTGTACTTTTAAAATATAATATTATAAACATTTTGTAAGATAAAGCCATCGCAAGAGGTGAAAATTAAATATGAGAATTTTTATAGTAAACTGGTCTTATTAAAAAAATATATATATAATTTAATAGGTTAAGGTTGAAGTTGAAGACATGAGTTAAAAATAGAAAAAAACAGAAAAATAACACTCGTTCATAGGAACGATAAAAGTAATATTAAGTATAAACTATTGTGTTTTTGATACAAAACTTTATATTAAATAGTAAGTCCTAAAGCATGTGAGTAAAACAGTATATTAATGAAAATTGTCTGTTTATACGAATATGTACTGAGCACCAGTGATTAGCTTAAAATCACGAACCGTGAGTCAATCACTGATATCTTTGAGTCACAGTCACTATCGGTGATTGAATATCTGGAAATATCGTGATTCGTGATTCGGCGCACGTGAAACGAAAATATACATGATGAAATGACGTTATAATTCGTGATAAGCGCCATCTAGTAGGTTCTGCCAAAACGTTTTACGCATTTGACCCTAAAAATAAACTCATTATGATAATATTATATTATATATACATATACCTATTAATTATATATGCTAGAATATGTTTTTTACGCAAATGAAGTTTGGGCAGTAATGAAACTGTGATCACAGTCACAGTTTCCAATCACTGATGTTATCGAATAGCAATCACAATCACACCAGTGCGTTAGGAGTAGCATTTTTTCTCATCACTACTAAGCACTTTAAAATCACCAAAAAAACGAAAAAAATTATCATTTTATTAATTTATTTAATACAAATTTATCTTCATCTATAAGAAAACATATTCTGTATATAAATTATTCGGAATTTCTAGAATTTTATAGAATTTTTTCTGGCACATTGAAAACAGTCGCGATTATTACAAATAATTTTCAGTTTATTATTTTTATGTCATTACATTAGTTTTATATGTGTAGGTTATTATTTACTAAAATACCTTAAAATATGGATTAAAGATACGCAATTCTAATCCGGCTGCAAAATACACGGGGTGATGATTCATTAATCGCTCAGCGCTGAACTCTGCATCGTCCACTGTCCATGTCCTCGAGAGAAATCTCATTCCTGGACAATACTTACAATATATATGATGTAAAGCAAACATTAACCTCGGTTAAAAATCGTACATAATTAATGAAAAATAACTAACGATTTCGAAAATAGTTTTTTTTTCTTTCTGAACTCTGTATATTTAAAATGCAAACATTAAGACAAATTCAGAACACAAGATTAACGGAATAAACAATTTTTACGAGATGAAGAAATCAAAAAAAATATACATGGCTAAATAAATTGATTAAAAAAGCAATTAAAAATGAATAATCAAAATTCAGCGTAATTAAGGTAGGCTTGATGAATATACGGAATAAACCGTTTAAACAAACAATGAATCAACCATTAGCATCGCTATGTGAATACAAATCAAAAACATTATAATACAAACTTAATTAATCAACTAGATACAGAAAAAATCTATTTACAGCAGAACACATTCTTATTGTGAAGTTGTAATTATTCAGAACATAGGTCTGTGATATTTTAAATATGAATTAAATATATTAATTAGAAAGATATACATGTAAAATCAATTTTATCGAAAAATATTGTTGTTGCGCCACCGGGATTCGAACCTGGATCTCTTTCCTAACCGGGGAAGGTGCATTATCTAACTATGGTAGTGACAATTTTTAATAAGAATGTGTCCAAAATTTAATAAAAATGATTTGATAATTCTGGCGTCTGCTATCAGTTTACTCAAAGGTATTTGAGATTCCGTAAAAATAAGGTAGATGGCTCTTTCAAATAATGGAACGATTAAATGTATTAATATCAAAGTGGTAACATATAGGTTCGAAAATTTTCCGCTAAAATTATTATCGCTGTAGCATAGTTGAATAATGCACCTTCCCCGGTTTGGATCTCAGTGGCGCAACAACAATATTTTTCTATAAAATGGATTTTATATGTATATCTTTCTAATTAATATATTTAATTCGTATTTAAAATTAAAATACGGTTTAATTATATAAAACATTTTTTGTATGATGCATGTTCCGGCTTGTTTGAAATAAGATTATGGATATTTGGCTCCAATCATGCTACTGCAACACGGAGAACTGGATTTATTTCTAGCCGAGATCGGTACCGTGGGTTGAGTGCCGAGATGGCTTTTGCGCATAAATAAGTTGCGGAGAATTAAATCAGAATTTTTATCGCCCTTTCACTAAGCAATGGGTATTCACTTTTTATGGAAAGCCAAAACTGAGGGCTTGATGAGGATGTTGTCTTTTAGTTACAATCTACATATAACTATGTATTAAAAAATGCAAATAATGTCCACATTTCTCTGAAGGCCGACCCACCTCTTATCCAGGACCGATGCAACAAGCTCAAGACTGCTCCTCATTCCCCACCCGGTAGGCATTTTTTAATGCTGTTCTATAGCGCCCCGCATATTGACAGGGCGATACCTCACAGCTGCCAACACAAGATTTGCCCTCATTGTCCCCGGTTGACTCACATTATTAGTAAATAAATAAATAATATTTACAATACATAACATAAAGATAATGTAAAATAATACAATTAACAAGGCCGGGGGAAGTGAAGAGGCACTCCCCTCCGGGAAACGAGACGGCAGAAAAGAAAAAATATATGAGAGACTCTGTGTTAAAGTAGCCAGTTTTTTTCGTACTGTTATTTAATTCAAGAAAGATAAAAATTTGACAGGAATAAAAATAAAAATAGAGAAAAAAAATATAGGTATAAGTAATAGAAAAAACAAAAACAAGTTTTGTGTCGTAAATAAATGGTTTTAGATTAAACTAGGTGGTTTAGAAATAAACGACTCATATACAGGGTGTGACAGAACTAGTCCACAATAATTTATGGGTGGATACCTGACAAAATTAAGAGTCGAAAATGTTCAAGTAATATGTGCAAATGTTATTATTAGAAATTTTTACTAAATCATATTTGCGAAATTTATCCATTATTTATCTATATCATTGCTTCAGGTCCTAAATCATTTAACAAAAATAGTCTGTCCGCTCGAAGTTCGACGAACGTTAACTTTTTGTTTTCAATATATAATTTGGAATTTAAAAAATGCTTATATCTCTTACATGGTTGAGATTATGAATATATTCTTTAAACATTCTCAACTCGTATTTTAGTCTGCTATCCACCCATAAAATATTGTGGACTAGTTATGTTACACCCTGTATATGAAAATAATAATCCGGTGACATTATTTACGGGTCGTTGCGCATGTCTTTGTAATACCGAAAGTACTCCGGCTGGAAGGTCACGGCCGCCACCAGTCTAGCATTGATGCCGACGCCAAACAAATAAATAACATTAAGATGATTAAGCCCGGCCAGTGCAGCAAATGCGGTACATCGGGGCTAGGGATCCTGTATGAATTGTTTTTAAATATACAACAAAAAAATAAATAACTAAACAAACACATCGGAAGACAATAACGTATATATTTAGTAAAAATCAATGACAAACGGAAGTTTATCAGACCCCTTGACATTATGTTAATAAAATGCTGTTTAGCGACATCTTACGTCGAATAGTGAAGATAAATTGACACTAGGTAAAAAGCTTTGATGTTTTTTAAACGTCAGTAATTAATGAACGTAAAGAAATATAAATTCAACTTAAATCACCGCGTGCATTCTTTACGTTATGTGCAGTCTTTTGTCGGAGATTGGCCAGGTTATGCGAATTCATATCGTGCAAGATGTGTTAAATCCCGGCACTTTTTGAGGTTATGCCGTCTAGATAACCTCTTTCTACCTGCCTTCTATCTTCCCCTGCGTAATGAGATGAAGATATATTTTTCATTACGAAGAATGTGATCAAAATATACAGCTTTATACGCTTATATTACCTAAGGTCTGCTTGTTATAAATAAAATAATAGTTACAGAATTACTTCCTTAGCAACAACTCTTTAATTCATCTAATCTCCTTAAAGTAAAAACATTTTTTGTAAAAGTATGTACATACTTCTATCACTATTTATTAAGATAAGATGTGTCTATCTTATAAAATCTAATTAATTTATTATTCTGTTATAAGGGTCCTGTACTAAAATATAGTGCTATTAAAATATCGCATATCCTGTAAAAAAGTGTCATAGGCCATAGTAAAAAGTTAATTATACAAAAGTGAAAATAAAAAGGACCTATTTTCACAGTTCAATAACGGAATCCTTTTTGACCTAGTACCTTAATTTTTAGGAGAACACATTCTTATTGTGAAGTTGTAATTATTCAGAACATAGCTCTGTGATATTTTAAATATTAATAATAATAAAAATAATAATAATTCAAATAATGGAACGATTAAATGTATTAATATCAAAAAGGTAACATATGGGTTCGAGAATTGTCTCTAAAAATATTGTTGCTGTAGCATAGTTGGATAATGCACCTTCCCCGGTTGGGAAAGAGATCCAGGTTCGAATCCCGGTGGCGCAACAACAATATTTTTCGATAAAATTGATTTTATATGTATATCTTTCTAATTAATATATTTAATTCACATTTAAAATATCACAGACCGTCTGTTCTGAATAATTACAAGTTCACAATAAGAATGTGTTCTCCTAAATATAAAATAAATAATGTTCTGAGTGTTATGGCCTGACGACACTATCAACTTTAATTTTTTCCCTTTTTCAACTTTTTTTCATCTGAAATCATCGTCGACGGTCGCTTGTGATGAAATACTACCTGGGTTTTTATCTTTTAGTTATATCAACATTTAATGATTTTTTGGTGAAAATAAATTTGATAAAGCTAGCCTGTGAATTTTGAATTTTGACGCTGATATGGCATGATGTTGTTTCACCTGCAATTTTTCTGGGCAGCCAACACGTTAACATATAAATTGCGTGTAAAAATAAAATATGATTTTAATAATATTTCAAGTTTTATATAGAGTTCATTTTTGTTTCTATGCAACTTTTTCAGATGTAATGTATCAGCTTCTCTTTGAATTTTCTTTATATTTGATTTTTTCATAACTGAGCCATTATATGTGCCCATTATTATGAAAGTGGTCTAAGTCAAGAAACTGAATAAAACGAGTTTATCAATTATTGTGCATCATATTGTTTTAAATGAATTATGATGTAAATTGTGAAAAATTTGAAGCGTTATATTCAGTGTATTGTAACGACGTTCAACAGTATTCCGCTAGTGTTTATTTTGATAATAGAGTGAGTCATTTCAACCTTACAATTTTTAATTTCCTCATAAGCTACATGCAAAATTTATATGTTGAAATAAATTATAAATCTAGTAAACTAAATAAATTTTGAAATGAAAGAAACATGACTAAGACCACTTTCATAATAATGGGCATATACAGGGTGGCCCAAAAAAAGTCAGAACCTCTCGTAACACACGAGTTATTTCAAAACACAATATAATTCATTATAATTCTTAGTGTAATTTTTTTTGCACAATATTTAGCTAATTAGAAATCATGTTCAATGTACATCTTGACTGCAGATTAGTTCACTCACCCGCTCAATGTTCCGAGTTCTAACAGACTTTGGTCGACCACTTCCGGGCCCACGTTCCGTTGTACCGTCATTGTCAATTTGTTTGATAACCCGGCTGACACTAGCTATACTCCAGGCTTCGTTTTGAAACTCTGATCATTTTCCTAGCACCCCGTTTTTCAATTCGCAAATTTTTAATCGGAATACGGTCTGCTGCGGTGATTTTTGTCATTCTGGGCAACAATTTGAAAAAACCAAATATAAACAATGGAAGAATTAATAATCAAAGATGGCGACCGGAAATTGTCAAAATAAAACGTAATATAGGTAAGTAAGTAAATTAGTAAACTATTTAAGATATTGTTAATAATAGTTAAACTAATTTTGATGTAGTTATATCATATTTTACAAAATGTTCTCACATTTTTGGGCCACTCTGTATATGTTTTAAAATATACTGCCAGTGAGATTGAGTGAATCATCTTCGCTGTGCATCAGTCGCGTGCGCGACGATTTGATTTCGATTATTTTTAAATTTTAATTATGATTTAATAAATAAAAAAAAAACATTTATTTAGA